>JANJYP010031626.1:0-19659 GCA_024605115.1 Rastrelliger brachysoma
TATGCTTTTGATGTCATGGTGACAGCCTTTACTTATTTAATTGACATTTCAAGTTATTTTAATACAGTTGTTAAGTCAGTTCCATAATTTGGTTGTGTGGTGCTGTGGGTTGTTAAAATACAGCTTTAATAACAGTTCTTGATCATTGATATTAAAGAGTGAGCAATTCAGGAAATTGCTTAAATTTTGCCTCCCTAGTGCGTCCTAATAATTGCTTCCTGATAAAATCCTAATGAAGTGTTTTCGGGAACATTTACACTTTGTCTAACCATGTCAAACCCGTCCATCTTGCCCCCCCCCCAATGTTTCTCTCACCCTCCAGATTGTTTCAGCAGTGCAGTATTGCCATCAGAAGTGTATAGTACACAGAGACCTCAAGGTGAGAACACACACACACACACACACACACACACACGTTATTGAATTACATCTCTCTCCAAAGTACAAGAGCTCTCTTTCCCTCTCTCTCTCCTCCTCTCTCTCTCTCTCCCCCTCTCTCTCTCTCTCTGTCCTCATTAATCTTCATATGATTTTTGAGATGAGGTTTTGCCCCATGAATAGATAGTCCAGAGGTTAATCACAAAGATGATAAACCCTTCCTCTGGTGTCGTGGCTTAAACACACACTGATGCATCCACACACTGTTTGTGCCTTGTATTTATCTTCTCCTATCAGATTATTATCTCATTCTCTCTCATCATTTGTTTGTCTTCAAGTCACACATTAGTTAGAACCAAAAAATGTAACACAAGACAGATGCATAGACACATGCAGATTTAATGCCTTGGGGTCATATTGGTTCATAGTATTATGCTGAGTTGTAAATCCTCTTACTGTGCCAGCAGGCAAACCTGTAGACAAGACATTATCATGATTGCTGTAACAGTAACCGCACTCTCATCTCAAAAGTTGTTTTTCACCACAGATTTTATGTTTTTGTATTTTAATAAACATTTTCAATTACTTGACCAAGGTCAAAAAGCATTTTCTGTACTTGTACTAGAAAATGATGGCTGTCTTTTAATGATTATAGACAGTATGGGAAATAAAAGTTTTCTTGAGGACTGACAGTACTCATTATTGTAATGTGTACCATCCTGTACATTATACTAATCACTCCTGATCTGTGGGTCATAATGTAAAATCCACCACAGGCTTATGTGTAGTAGGTCCTACGCTGCAAGAGTGCATTTTGATGAGCCTGCATTTCATAGTGAGCCTGGAATTAATCTGTTTGGGTCCTAAGATGGAAAACCCAGTGTAACTGTAAACCTATTTTATATGAGGTTTATACTTTTGTTATATGGATGCTTCAAATTACATTAATCAGACAAAATCAAAAAGTTTATAGTTTCACACCATTTGGAGTTGATGTTAATTTGCTATAGATTAACTATGCCAGCGAAATTGAGATACCAGCATTCATTTATTTCTTAGGTCAGAGTTTAGAGATGATGTCAGTGTTGTATTTAATGTGCGCACACACACAAACACACACACACACACACACTCACTCTCAAACACACAGAAACTGCAGAGTATTCAGAGCAAGAGAAAAGGAGAGCACACCTGTTGCTAGGCAACCCCAGCCTCCATGCTCACTGGCTCACTTCAGGCTCAGAAATACACACACACACAAGAATAAACTGTGATCACTCTCTTTTCCCATTGTGTGTTACTTGTAGGTCTCTTTCTCTCACCTAACAAGTTTTTCTTCAGAAAACAGTGTTTCATATTAATGTCTGTAACGCCATATCACTAATCTTTCATTTTTTGTGTCTCCTTTCTTCCGGTTTCATTTGCACTCAACATCATAATTATGTCTTTCTTTCTGCCTCTTCCTCTCTCCCGCACTGTCTGTATGCAGGCTGAGAACCTGCTGCTGGATGCAGACATGAACATCAAGATAGCGGACTTTGGCTTCAGTAATGAGTTTACTCTGGGGAACAAGCTGGACACGTTCTGTGGCTCCCCACCCTATGCTGCCCCGGAGCTCTTCCAGGGCAAGAAGTACGATGGGCCTGAGGTGGATGTCTGGAGCCTGGGGGTGATCCTGTACACACTGGTCAGCGGCTCACTGCCCTTTGATGGACAGAATCTCAAGGTTAGGAAGAGGAAACTGTGCGTGTGTGCTTCTGTTTACATGTGTATCTTGTGAACGGAAGTCTCTATTCTGTGGGTGGCTGTAGTATTTGTCTTGATGGTTTCTGTTCCTCTTGCAGTACAGTGCAGGAACTAAATTCAAGAAAGAGTGAATGTGTAATCGTTTTTGTTTTTAAACGGGAATTTTAGCTGCAGCATGCACCAAACAGGCATCAAAAAAGACATGCCTCTTTATTTAGTTCAAGCAAATTGAGATTTAATGCTTTCTGTGAACTATAGTTATTCACAATTATTCACACCACATATCACTGTGCATCCAGTCAGAACCCACATGACTCACTCTGGAAGTGCAGACACATTTTCGGTGGGTGATTATGACATTGAATGTGATGATATTGATATCAACATGCCTGCGAAACACCATTAAGTCTTATCGAATGTGCCTTTTTACAAGCTCCTGCTGTGTGGGGTGTTTTGTTAAACACCTACGTTACTGCTCTTACTATTTATTTAACAGTTTGAAGCTTCACTGTCTTCTGATTTCACTCGCTGTAATAAGTGATAAATATTAAACATTATATTTACATGAATGTCAGAAATTTGACACTTTTATTTGACCTGACATTTAAAATTTGACTAATTTTTAGAATTTTATTTGTATGTAAATGCGTCTGTTGGTATAAGCTCTGTGAAAGCATGTTAAAAACTATCACTGCATGCTTTTTTTAAAATCTCGGTATCTGAATAAATTATAATTAATAAGATCTCTCTAGTGGGACCAGCAATGTTGAGAAGGTTAATGATGTCATCGGCAAACTATTAAAAAGTGATATGTGCATAAAGGCCATGGAGGTAGATTAAAATGTTGTAATGTGATGTTAATTGTGCCTGGTGGTTGACAGTGCTTTTCTCTATAAACACATGATCTTGAACTGATAACATATCATATTAACACTATTAAAATACCAGCAAGTGTATAGAGCAGTTTGTGTTTTCTAATATCGGCCTGAAATTACTCTGCTCTGCTGAATCATAGACAGTTAAGACGGTGACCGGCCCTTTGTGTAAATGTTGTGCTTCTATCATTGTCGGTCATCTTGCGGTATAAGAGCAGCCAATCGTAGAATCAATCAGCTATCTGTCTGACCACAATTTAGCCTCTGGGGCAGATGCCAGTATTTTGGGTTTCCGGTTTAGCCAGCAGATATGTGGGTAACTGATATACGGGTTAAGACTTCCTCTTCCGTATGCCAATTTTTTTTTCCCTAGTCATGACTCACTCAACTCTGACTTTGATTGGCTGATCTTTGTTTCCTTTAATGGCTTGGTTGGTGAGGTTTAAGCATGATGATTGAGATTGGTTAAGGAGTCATAATCAGAAGACAGCGAATGGGTTCAGAAACTTCAGCCAGTGCTTCACTCCGTTTTTCTCTCCACATGGACTTTTTATCTGGATGCAACCAAAACTCACTCTAACATGACTGGTCAATATTATTCTGACTACAAACAGGAAAAAAAAAATCCCACACATTTCTGGTTTTTAAAATCTTTTCCTGTTGCCCTACAGCCTACATTCATATGCAGATATCTGTTTATAGAGATCAAAGAGCAGCAAATGTTGCAGCTTGGATAATGGTTGTCAAGCCCATCATTATTAAACACGCTTCAGTAAGCTTTGAGGAAAACTGGAACATGTCATTAGGATTTTGCCGCCCTTTGACAGAACCTAAATATGTCGTCTGTTGACTCTCTGTGGCCCCTTTTTCTTTCTCCAGGAACTGAGAGAGCGTGTGCTTCGTGGAAAGTACAGGATTCCCTTCTATATGTCCACCGACTGTGAGAACTTACTTAAGAAGTTCCTCATCCTGAACCCCTCCAAAAGAGGCAGCCTCGAGGTACACACATGAATTGACAGACACCCGCACGAACCTAACAACACCCACATTTCTCAAAATATCTTAAATACATTATAGTCAGCTGGTGTTAAAAAAAAAAAAGTACTGTACACATAGACTTCACTATCTATATGTCAGTTTGTAGCTTAAGTGTAAAGTGCTTTCTAAAGGGGTAGTAAATACTTGTTAGTTCAGGATTTATGAGTTACTAAATTTGGTTTCACTAAAGGTAGTCGGTTATTACTCGGAAGGATAGCAACCTGCTACCGTGTTACTTGACATTTGAGTTTACTAGTTTCAGTCTTCGTTTTGGATTAATAACACATTGTAATTGTTGGTTTGGCAAGTCTCTGCATGACCCGCTAAATGTCATGGCAGCTCTGTAAAATTACCAAGAGAAAGACTTAAGCTTCACTGTGTCACAATCCAGTCCTACAACTGTTTAATTTATGACTTTTTGTTTAGAACGCATTTTCCCAGCACCAAAACAGACTAATTTGTGGTTTTGTGATGACTGCAAACTTTTACTCCACACACGCTTGTCTTCAATATACCCACCCTAGTTTACTTGGCAGGGAGGATTCATTTGCATATTGAAGAGAAAATACAAATGACAAATCTGATTGTCAAGATGAATAGATTGAACGGATTGATAATTTGGGATTTGTTAATCATGTATGTGTTTAGCTGACCTGTTTTGCCACCTTGTTCTCTCACTTTTTTTTAACCTCTCCTCTTTTCTCTTCTCTACGCATTGCCTCTGCTCTCTTTTCCCTTAACCTTTTTTCCCCTCCTTCCTCCTCCTCCTCCTCCTCCTCTCCCTTTCGCCCCTTTATCTTTTTGACATCACGTCTCCCTGTATCTGTGTGTTTGACTTGCTCCCAGCAGCAAATAATGAGGGACCGGTGGATGAATGTGGGCTACGAGGAGGAGGAACTCAAACCCTACATCGAACCACAACCAGATTATAAAGATCCCAGGAGGACAGGTGGGCACAAAAACATTGGAAAATGATAAATCCGTTTCTTTCTTAACCCCTAACAAGGACACACTTGAGTGCACATGTTCTTTTTTTCTATTTATACAAAGGTGGAAAATTAACTTATTAAAATGCGAACATCTACCACCCACTGACAGATAAATGTTCAAATTCACCAGCCATTCAATAGTAAATTATTATTTCACATTTGGAATCTACCAGGCACTGTCATATTTTAATAATTCAGTATTGAAGGACCTACATTATGTTCACCGTTGTAATTTTAAACTGGGTTTGCTGTGTGTGCGCAGACATCATGTTGCAGATGGGATTCTCTCCAGAGGAAATCCAGGACTCGCTGGTGAACCAGAAGTACAATGATGTGATGGCTGCGTACCTGCTACTGGACTATAGGAACTCTGAGGTACACTCTTTGCCTTTTACTAACGTTGCTCTTAAGTATGAGCAACGTCATAGCATCATGTAGTCCTTTTTATTTCTACATGTAAGACACCGAATACACAATTTGCTGTCCTCTCTCAAATCAACCTTATTTATTATTCCTCAAAACATTTCTGTCCTCTCATAACAGCACCATGTAAAAAGCACTATTTTTAGTCTTCAGTGTTTGTTTTTACCCACAACACAGTCTCTCTGTTGCTCTGAACTGTTTGTTTTTTTCTTTTTCCCTTCATTTCTCTTTTTCTACTTCTCAGCTGGATGAAGGTGGCATCAAGCCCCGGCAAGGAAGTGATGTAAGCAACATAAACGCCCCCTCCCAGACTCACAAGGTACAATGAGAACACAGGCTGCTATCACGGGTCCACTGGCAGAGCCCTAACCTGACCCAACACATCTTCCCCCATATAAAACAAAACACACGCACAAAAATTGTAGACCCCCATACACATGAACGATGGCAACCGTTGCCGTGCCCAGATTCTTGAATCTAGTAGCTTCAAGTGTGAACGCTGCTATAAATAAATAAAGGCTGTAAACACAGCTCCTCTGCTAGCATACTCACATCCCAATGTGTGTGTAAACACTCTGACACATGCACACCCACATTGACCTCTGTATCCATCTCTCCTCTCAAAGGTACAGCGCAGTGTGTCGTCCAATCAGAAGCCTCAGAACCGCAGACCTACTGACCAGGGTGAGTTTGATGGGTGTCGGGGGGGCGGGGGTTGTGCAGAGCAGGTGTGTTGGAGAAGGTTATGAAATGGAAAGTTGGGAGAGAGAGGATTAGAGTGAGATAGTCAGTGTCAGGATGTCTTCATCAGAATGGAAACACAATATCAAGTCCTGCACAACTTAATAATCTTTAAAGGCACAGATGTAGAAAATAAAATTCAAGGCCTCTGAAGCCTGTTAATAGAGTCCTAAAAAATTCAATAACAAATTTTTTAACAAAAAGTTAAATTTGTCATGAATCCGAGCAGTTGGTGAGTTTAATAATTGACAGTAAATATTGCAAATGAGATGAAGCAGCAGGTCAAAGGTTTGAGCACAGTCACTGAAAGTCCATCTGATGCATTCTTTTGATTTCTTCAGGCTCCTCCTACTCTAAGAGGGGGGGTCAAGGAGACAACAGGACTGCAGCGGAGGATTCTGGGAGGAAGGGTTCATCAGGCAGCTCCACTACCAAGGTGCCTGCCAGCCCCCTGGTGTCCTCCGACCGCAAGAAGAGCGCCACGCCCTCCACCGTGAGACAAAACACCCACACCGTTTACATGACACTTTTAGCATTTACGTTTTAAGTATTTATCAAGAAGGAAGTCAAACAAGTGCATCAGAATATTCGACCACATGTAGACGCTCGAAGATGAGCATGCTGTCACACACAGATCCACACAGACAAAATAATTACTTGCTGTGGTTTCAGTGAATAAACAACTTTCCCCAAATGTGAGAGGATAGAAGAAGACATCTGCTGGAAAAGTTGAGAATAATAATAAAAAAAGAACCCTGACATGTACTTTGAAAGTCATTGTTGCCCTTCACTGTCAGCTGTTGTCAGCTATATTTTATCTCATGCTGCAGTCCAAAGATCAAAACAAGTGCTAGTTACTAATTAAACAAATTGAAATAACCTATGTGGCCCAAACTGTAAGAAGTGTGTCAGGTGATCATTACACTATGTTTCAGATTTTAGTCATCTTTGTCTTTGTGTAGTTTTTTAATTGCATTAGTTATTTTATGAACTAATTGATTTGTGTGGCTCATGTGCATTAGTCTTACTCTTATACAAGGTTCCTTTATTATTGTATTATTGCAGTTTTGAGGCATAAATACTATGTTATTTTCTCACCATCAGCCAACAGTCAGTGTAAAGAAATATGAATATATGTTACCTGACAGAGGGCTGGATGTGTCTAATTCTGCCAAATCATTTTCTGACACTTCCCTTGTGACATTTAACAACAAATGTTTTATTCATAGAAAGGGTATCTTTGAAGATTGGGAACCTATGAGAAAAGTATTTCCTGGTGTTTTGTGACAGCCTCCTTATAACCCCTACACTGGTGTTTTTCGTTTTAGTAACTTGATAAGAGCCGTTCTCAGGTCTGTGTGGGCATGTACAGACTGCTTGATTGACAGTTCTCTCACTCAAGTGTTAGTTTGTGTGCCAACATGTGACGACGTTATCATTTTTATTAGCGGATGTTATTTCCACTCCCGTGATTCATGTATCTCTGTGCATAGCTAACATTGGCTGATGAGGCAGAGGAACTGAAAATACCTGTGAGAGAGTGCACAGCCTTTAAATGACAACTCGGGCATACTGAGGCATAAACATAGAATTATTTTTCAGTCATTACATTGGTGAGGTCAGAAAAACAAGTTTGATCAAGATGAATTAGTGAGGACTGTATTAATTTTAGGTGACTGATGTTACTCATCCTTGCTCAATGCTGTTACAGGAATAAATGTCACCTTTAATGCCACGAGTTAATCAGCAGTCTTTCAAAAGCTTGTCAGTGTCCTCCTCCTATTGTAATTTCTCATAGTGTTTAGCTGTGTCATCACCATTTCTATATGTCTAACATGTCTCTTATTTTGTTCCTCTCTCCCTTCAGAATAGCATCCTGTCCACCGGCACTGGTCGCAGTCGGAACTCTCCTCTGAATGAGAGAGCTACGCCTGGCCAGGGCATCCAGAACGGCAAGGACAGGTACACAAACACACACACTCCCTGACACGAAATTACAAAAGAGTGAGATGTTCAGAAGCCCAAGGGCAAGTGCTACCTCATACAGTCGCTTTTGCACACACTCTTTATTTTCTCTTGTCATTGGCAACCCAAGTAGCTGCTGTGAGGTTGCTCCCCCGCTAACAGACACATAATACAAACACACTCACCATGGTTTGTGAATGAAGCAGACCCACAGCTGTCCAAGTGACTGAATCCCAGACCTTGGCTGGTACTCTCCAGAGCTCTGCCAGCTGGCTCAGGGAGGCCCATAGCCTTCCCCCCAGGGCGGGGTGAGCCCTCCTGGACAAGAAACTCAGGCTCTCCTGGGAATTTAGGCCAAACCTCCAGTAGATTACAGATTACCCGAGATGGCCTGATGGAGGCCTGCCAGTCAGAGCAGAGGCAGGATTCGATGAGCATGCACACCCACCCACATACACACATGCAGGTTGTCGTACACTGACATGACCTCATTTGTTCTTCAAACTCCTAGCCTACTTTCTATTATTTTCCTTTGATAAAGTTTTCTTTTGCAGTGACTTCCCCAGTGTTACAGTTAGTTAGCAGATGGAAAGGTAAAAGTCTACCTGTTACTGTTGCCTAAAGTTCAAAATTGGCAACAGTAACAATAAAAAACAGCGCATCTGTTCTTTTTATGAAGAAAATTTAGTAAATGTATTTTTCTATATTCTTTCATTGAATTGGGATATTGCAGTATGTGATATTCCCACAATTTCCCCCTTTCTTATTTTTTTTATCTGCCTTTAAGTCATCCTTCCAGCTCTCCTTTCTTCCTCAAAATTCTTTTGTGGACAAAAAGGTGTTTTGTCCACATTAGAGTTACTTGATTGGACTTTCTATCTTTATTTTAAGGCTTGAAAAACACACTGTGATACATAATTTTAGCTGTTTATTGAAGTTGAAGGCGTTGCGCATTTCTTTGATGTCGCCTGGAGGCGTCAGCTCCAGATGCTTGATACACGTCACACACGTCCATACAGTTTAAGTGCACGCTCATCATTCATGCTTAACCAGCTTGGTGTGCCTTCTCATAAGCATTAAACATGATGCCAAACCACAATCCCTACCACGATGCAGCGTTCATTGTCATTACTGCTTTATTACTTGTTCATGTATCAGTCTCAAATGACTGCTTTGTTCCTATTACAAAGTCTTCATGTCAAAATAATAAAAATGATTCAGTTGAGTCCATGTTCAGGCTGTAGAGTCTGATACATTTCATTTATTACTTCTAAAGCCGAAGTGCTGCATAGTGACAAGTGGTCATTTGAGACAGCATTGCTTTATAGTACTATGGGTCTTTTAGCAATTGAAGGCTCTTCTAACTTAGTGGTTGTCATCTGCTTTGGTTTTAAAGTTGCTTTTTTTTATCATCATTAATGCTTTGAAGTTTGGGCTTTATACTTGTTACCCCCCCCCTTCCCTCCCCATCCCCCCCAATTATTACTTTTTCCTCCTACCCTTTCCTAATTTCCTCCATTTGTTCTTCTTTTATCTGCCTCTGAGCTCCTATGCAACTTCGGTCACTCACTTTTTCTTGGCTCCTCCTTTCTTTTCTTTCTCCAGCTTCCTTTTCTTCCTTCTTGTCTTTATATTAATCTTTTTTTCCCCTCTTTTCTTTCCTTTTCTCCCCACTCTCTGGAAGGAGATTAGGAAGACTTGTGATGGAATATTAACTCTTAGTGGCGCTATATGGTCCCTGTACTTGCCTCTTAATAGGCTTACACGTTCACAGAAATATCCACACACACTGAGGCCATACACATACAATAGCATTGACACACGCGTAAGCTCAAACATACATGTCGCACACGCTCCTACAACTCTTGCCACACACATTGGGTTGTCCAGTGAACGCTGTTATTTTTCCATCACTCGCCGCACTAATCCCTGTCAGAAAGAGTGTGCGTGTTTCTCTCAGCTATGTGTTTGTTTTCTGTGTAATAAGCAGCTGTTTGGTTGACCTCTGTAAATGTCCCGCTCTCTCTCTCCTGTTACTCATTCCTCTGCCCTCTCTTCAGCTATCACACTCTCTTGTACCACTCTCCCCTGTCTCTCACCGTGTGTGTTTCTGTGTGGGTAAAGTCAAGTTTGAGCTGTCGGTAATGTGCAGAGCTTTGTAGCCCGTAGCAACCTTGCTGATTAGCAAAGAATCCAGGAAATAGCCAGTGTTGTTTTTTGCTGAAGTAATTCTCTAAATTCTCTGTATTTCACATAGAGTGAAGGTTGTGTACTGCAGGAAAGTACTAAAAGATTTGAGAGAAGGGGAAGTTTAGGACTTGACAGGCAGAAGTCAGGTAGAAACTTCAAAAATGCAAGCTCAGAGGTCAGAGTGATCAACTGTAACGGGACAGTAAAAACATCTGCTTGCTTACATGGAGGAAACTCTGCACCGTACCTACCTATTCTGAAATAAAATCTAAGTTAATGTAAATTGGTGTTAATGTAAATGTAGGGATGTTACTTTTGATTCATCTGCAGTTCGTTTTTCTCAGTCTCGATCTCAAATCTTATATTAGACTCTAGAATGTCTAAAAATAGTGAAAAACTTATGTCAGATTTTCTCAGAACCCAAGATGACAACTTTATATTGCTTCTGGCCAACTGCTACCATAGAAAACCAAAAATACATTTTATAAGCCAAAGCTAGAGTGCCCTGATGCTGTAGGAATGTAGGAAATCTGCACCTAAATGTTTTTGGTTAGATGAGTTTCTCGCCACTTCTCAGGAAGTCAAACGGGTGGGGTGACAGATATGTGAAAGTCGAACAATTATTAAATAGTCCCATGGGTAGTGTTTTTGATTAAAAACTCTATAAAGGGGATTAAAAAATAGTATAAGTACATAGGCCTGGTATTAGCTCAGCAGTAAAAATGCGTCCTGTTCTCTTTTTCATTTTATGTGGTGAGTGTTTTTTCTTTTATGTTATTTCTGTTATTTTGGTGACCTGACTTTTCCCGTAAAATAAGCCTTTCAGTGTGTTTTCAATCTCCCTCATCCAATGGGGAGCATGTTAAAGTTGGTCCTTTTTTTTTTTTTTTTTTTTTTTGTGCCATTTGTGTCGGGTAGATTTTACATCAGAAGATAAAAGCTCGAGAACAGAGTCAGGCTTTAACTGTGGTTTGTGACTTTTTGGTAAAACATGATGAAGCAGCAAAAAAAACTTCTTCTTGTCTTTTATATGTGCTGTATGTTTTCTCTTTTGTGTGTCTACTTCCTCTGTTCTTCCTCCTGTCTCTCTCTTCCCTCCCACCTTCCTCCCCTCCTTCCCCTCCCACCCCTTACCCCCCTTACTGTGTTTGATAAGTGCTGCTTCTAACCATGCTCCACCTCACCTCCCTGCCCACCCACACACAAACCCCGCCCGCTGTGCGTCCTGTCTGTTGGTGTGTTTGATTGTGTGACGTTATGTTGTGTTTGTCCTGCATCTGTATGGTTTTGTGTGTGTGTGTGTTTGTGTGTGTATGTTTGTATCGGGCGGGGCACTCCTCCTGTTCCTCCTCCCCTCCTACACCCCCAGCCTAAACACTCCGGGCTCCCGTGCCTCCACTGCCTCGGCTGCTGCCGTCCTCTCCTCCTCCTCCTCGCGTCCCCGCCACCACAAGTCCCTGTCTTCCTCCAATCATCCATGCCCCTCTGACCTGCACGCACCACGGCCCAGGCAAGTCTCTCACTCACTCACACTCAAGACAGACACATATCCACAGCTCCCTTACAGCCCCTCTCAGCACACAACACTTCACTCCACTTAAATCATCATCTTTCCCCAAAGAACCTCCACGGACAAAGAGGAGATGAAGAAAGGATGAAGGGATTTGTTGGTTCTGAATGCTTCCATTACTGCTAGACTAACAGAAGAGCACCAGCTTTTTGGGGAAAAAGCAGCTCCTTGATTAAAACCAAATGTAATAAAATTGATCAAATAGATGGAGCTTTTTCCCCCCAAGAGTTGTTGTATTCATTAAACTTTTACTGCTCTATATACCAACAGCCACCACACACATGGTAACATAAGCAAAGCCAGTTTCACCAACTGCGACATCTCACTTATGGCCATATATTTTAAACACTTTTGTGTTGTAAATGTATTTTAATCAACTAGAAAATATTATTAAATGATTTAACAGAAATATATTTAGACACTCTAACAAACTTGAAAGAAGCGTTTTAGTTTGTTGACACACCACAGGATTAGATCATTCAGTGACATTTGCTTTTAAAATGTGCTGTAATACCTCAAATCACTTCCTTGATGGCTATGATTTTTCCCATCATGGCAATCTAAAACCAGGAAGCAGAATATCAGCAAATGGATGACATGACTATGCAACTAGAAATAGCAGTGTTGTTGTGGTGTGAATTTCTCGAACAATGAGGTTTAGTATTTACCCACATCTATTCACCACTTTAACATCACCATAGTGAGATGGCCAACATTTGAGGAAACCTGCTATAAAAGCCTCACCAGTTACTTAGCAACAGCCAGGAAGTAGCTTGTGGAGTTCAGAAATGCACACTGGCTAACAGTGAGCGTTCAGACATTGACATGCGTTGTCTTTGGCCAGTCAATCACTTTCAAACTTCACATTACCTACTAGACCATAACTGAAACGTCAGCGGTTGAGAACAAGAAGAGCAGGTTTTTCACTGCACTTTACCTCTGACAGACCACAGCTGCTTTTTCTTCTGCCTGGCAGGAAACAAAAAAAAAGAAAGAAAAAATAGAGATTTGGAGTTGTTCTTCAACTTCAAACCTGAGAAGAACATTTCAAAGAGACATTTATATACCAGCATAGATTATTTCTGTCAGTGGGGTCTTGACAACTAATAAATGTAGTTTCCTTAAATGCTTGACAGTTTTAATTTGGGTTCTGGCTTGCTTTATCTAAAAGTGTGCTTAATGTAATGCCTTCAAGAGAAAAAATTAGTTGAACAAGTCAAACAAGCTGACATTTCCTCCAAATGTACCTCTGACTATACGGGACAAAGGCGTTTACATGTTGTCATCTCAGGAATTTCCAGTTTCCTAAAGGTTATGGGAAGATTAAAACCTTTTAAAGTACCAAGAAATGTCAATTGAGTAGGCCCGAGCACACTGTAAACAGACTTGCTTTGGTAAGTATAGCTTAGAAGTCAAGGGAAGGACGTTGTAATTATGGTGGAAGTGATATCGGAGGAAAATAATCACACCATTTAGCACTCTAACTAAACCGTGTTCTTTTCAAGCTGTTCTGAACGCCACAGCTGACAGTGTCTGACACTAACACACATGCGACATGAGACTCGGTTGAAACAGGGCGTTGACAAACTAAAGTCACACTTTCAGCAACTACACAGGGTTTTTTTTTTTTTTTTAAATCTCCTAATAGCAGAAACAACTGAACAGATTTATCAGACTGTCAGATTGAACTGATTGATCCATAAACTTGCCTCTCTGGGCCTCACTAACCTGCCAGGTCTATGCTGGTAGACTGTGCAGGTAAGTCACATTAAAGCTGCCAAAGAAAGATATTGAAAATGCAGCTGCTCTGGCGAGAACCGGACAAAAATGCAGAAGTAATAGTTTTGTTGACGCATGTTTTTGTGAAAATGTATTTGTGGAGATGTTTGAATATCGTCCTCCATCAGTCTTTCTGGCCTGTTGTTTTGATTACACAGGATTTTCCCTGGCTCATAGAAGTGAATTTCAGTTCTGTGTTTTTAAGCAGGAAGTATAGTCATTTCACAAGTCTTAATAAATGCTGTCTCACAGCCTCAGTCTACTAAAAGAAAAAAACCTGCATATGAAGCAGCCAGGGAAAACCCTTTCTTCATCTATTACCTAATGTGTGGTTGATGAATTGAATGGACTCGGTGGTCATCTGTGTAAAGCTGCTCTCTGTTTGCTTGCTGTTTGTGTTGCTTTGCTGGTTAGCTTCATGCAGCTCGCTTAAGACATTGTTTCAAGGGCTTACTTTGATATTTTGAATTTTAGTCCCTTTTCCTGGCACTCGTCACAAAACGGGGTTAAAGTTTTATGTCTCTCAGCTAACTTAAACACTGCCCGAGGCTGAGCTGTTAAGCCACTTTCGCAGACATAGACCCCCCCCCCTTTTGTGACACTTGTCTAGTGGAAAAAAACCCGAAAACAAATGTCAGACTAAAATTCCAGCAGAGCAAATGTCAAGGTGGCCCTCTGGCTGTATGTGGTTTTGTCTGCTCTATGTTGAAGTCTTATTCTGTTGCATGCATCATTCAGCAGTGAGCTTGGGCTGTTCAGAACCTGGTTGGGAACGCTGGAGAGAAGGTACCACTCCAACACGTAGCCTGTACCCTGTTTGAGGAATAGGCACCTTTTCTCAGCACATAGTCTCATCCATTCCTATTTTATCCAGCTGTCCCCAAATACCTTCTGAAAAAAAAAAAGTCTCAGATGCCATTCTCATGAATTAACATGTCTATTAACAACCTGTGTTACTGCACGAGTGTTCATGTACTGTAGTCAAGCTGGCAGAGCTACACTGTGGCAGCTCTATATTTGTATAAACATCAAGTATAAGCAAATCATGTATGCAAGAAAATCCTCCAGCTGCACCATAAAACCACATCAACCTGCAAGCACCCTATGCCACACTACAGACTCATCTCATAAGTGTCTGTCAAAACTTCAATTAACTCATAAACTGCTGTTGCAAACTGCTTGTTAACCAGCTTCTTTTTTTTTAATTAATGGTGTGGCCTATTAATATGACAAGCAGCAGGTCTATGTTTTGTTAATTTAGAGCATTACCTTTTTTATAATACATCCCAAAAAATGTGACAGTGGAAGTCTTTGCATATGTTGAAACCAACTGGAAAAGCTACCCTCTTTTATTTAACCTTATGTAGTATCATTTTCATAACTATAATATGTCACACTGGTCCCCATTGCTCTGCCTGTCCCAGCTTTTTTGTTCTGTGCAACTGTATCTATAGATGTCCCCTGTATGTATGTGTATGGGTGTGTGTATGTCTGTGTGTCCCTGTGCAGGTGACTTTAATCCATAGAAGACAACTTCAGCATATCCACATACAAAAGCATCCTGTATTTATTTATTCATTTTGAGAGTGTATTAGAGGTCTGCATGGGCCTCTTATGCAAATTTTTGACGATTACTCCTCACTACCACAGACCTGTTATCTTGGTAATTCTGGTCACTCATGCAGACACAAAACATTTTTTTTTTTTTTTAAATCAATCTGTACTTTAACGGCCACAGAGTCAAACCATGCTGCGTTGATTTCCATTAACAGTTTAAACACACAAAGCTGTGCTGAGTCACTGTGCCTTTTCAAAAAGTCAAAAATTAAAAAAAAAAAAAAAAAAAAAAAGCTTCAGTTGGAGGCAGTTGTAAGAAAGGGGACAGAAATGTTCCAGGTCACATCCCTACTGCCAGTTTAAGTGGTTTGCCAAAGATAAAAACCAAATGCTGTAACGTCCAACTCGAGCACAGCAGAGATACGATGATGAAGTAGAATCTACTACGCAACAAGTTTAAAACTGATCAGTTTGGTAAACCCGGTGTGGTAATCACGTTCTCATATTTCATCTGGTGATTACACCACTCACTCCCCCACATTACAATAAACACATCCTGCACCTGCAGTGTTTGTGCTCTCATTGGGGATCTCAGTCCCATAGCGACACTCCTCAAAAGACTGCACGTGTGTATTAACTCATCACAATATGTTAACCCCAGTTTCTGTTTTTATTACCCTCTATATGCATGTGCTTTTGCCATTTGTTTTGTTGTGTAATCCGCTGCAGGCGTTCACGTGCCTGGTACTGCAGCTGAAGATGCGTGTGTGTGTGTGTGTGTGTGTGTGTGTGTGTGTGTGTGTGTGTGTGTNTAGAGGTATGTGATGCTTTGCCCTATGGCCCAAGCTAAGAGGATTATCTTTGTGTGTATGTCACTAACCTGATGTGGCCCTAAATATCGACTTCGCTGACTTTAGGGATTATATGAAACATCAGAGCAAGCACTTTGAGCAGACATAGATACTTGTGTGACCTAACATTGAAGGGTAAGTAGCACATCAAGAGGAAGGAAGAGGGTTTATAGAATAGGGTGTTTCTAACTCTGTGTTCTGGTCTCGCCCTCTCTCCACTCCCATTTTATTTTTTTTTCTTATTTCTTTGTATCTCTTCTCACCTACCACATCCCCTCAACACCTCTCTTTGTTCCTCTTTTTCTTTTTTCTTATTCTTCATGCTTTCTCGTGCCACGGTTCCCATCTGCATCACACTGAATTCTTCTTCCTTCATTTGCACCTCCCTCTCTGCCTTGTTTTTATCACACCTTAAAAACCTCTTATTCCTCCTAAATATATTCTCACTTCTTTCCTTCTCTGCACATCCGCTTCTCCTTTCCTCTGCATCACCTTTTTCTTACCCCCCCATTGTCCTCCTCTTTTTTTTTCTTCCCACCCTCCCTTTTTACAGTGCGCTACCTCAGCGGGCGCCCGTCGCCTCCCCATCTGCCCACAACATCAGCAGCAGCGCCAGCGCCACAGACCGCGCCAACAACTTCTCCCGAGGGGCGGGCATCCGCAGCACGTTCCACGCAGGCCAGCAGCGAGGGGCCCGGGACCAGCAGGGTTCCACCTACTCCGGCGGGCCTGCGTCCCCATCACTGTCACATGGCAACAGCCAGGCTCGGAGGACACACGGTGCCACAGGGATTTTCAGCAAGTTCACATCAAAGTTTGTACGCAGGTGAGTGCTGGAAATATGAGGAGCGAGCATGGAAAAATGAGAAGAGTTCGGGGTAGGGGGTTGAATGAAGAATATGCTGAGTGAATAAAAGGAAGGAAAAAAAGCAGCATGAGAAGTAAACATGAGGTTGTAATGTTGGGTAGAGAGCTGATAGAGGAAGTAGCAAACAGGAAGGACGAGAGGGCATGCGACTGATTTAAGGCACAAATACTAGCATGTCAGAGATGCACTTTTAACACTGAATGCGGAGCACTTCTGATAGCCACCGTCCGTGCATTTTTTTTAATGCAGCTAGCTTGTAGCTCAAGTACAGTGCTGAGGGTTTATCTTAAACAGAAAATGACTGGGTTTATATTACAAGTCATTTCATGTGCTCTTTTCCTCTCAGGGACGACCTAGTGTTACGTCCATGTCAGCCATTGGTTTCAGAGTACTTCTTTTAAAGGGGCTGCTCTCATCGCTTCCCTATCACTAAACTCTTGCTGATCTGTAACTGTGCTGAGAGTAGAAAGGGAGAGGAAGGGAACAGCTGTGTCTTCTCTATAATTTTGTTTGGTGCAGCGGTGACCGAGGAGCAATTTTGGTTTTTGGTTCCATGTCTGGCCCAGTTTTCATCTCACTCCTCCAGTGCAGGTTGCAGCAGTAAAACTACTCTCGTGGGTACCTGGTTGCAATGGAAGCTAAACTGGTTTTATTTATGTAGGTTTTATTTTCTCTGTAATTGGAGTTGGCTTTTCGAGCTTTGATCCTTCTCCACTGTAAATGCAAAGAGGAGACGATGGGAGTGCATTGTGGTTTTAAAAAAAGGAAAGTAACAGACAAGAAGTAAAAGCCCGGCAAACTAACGTAGTGCATATATATGCTGTGTTAAATGACAGTGAGAAAAAGTGCACAGATAGATGCTCTTTTGGCCTTTTAATAGGTTAAAGGAGAATTTCTGTTTTTGTGCAACCTGGGCCTTATTTCTAGGGTTAAATACAGTTGTAGCGAAGATTCATTAATTATTGGTTCTAAATTCTGAATTTATAATTTGATGATAAAGAAAAATGAAAAATGTCATTCTGGGGTTGTTTTTTTTTTTTTTTGCTAACTTTCAGATCCCATAAAAAGATTGAAATAATCTGTGCATTAGTTGCCTGTCAGTACTTTCTCTTGCTGTCTGTGGCACTGAGCCCAACTTTATTCATTTCTAATCAGTCTTAAAAAGCTCCTCACAGATCAGTCTTTTTGAAAAAAATAAATGTCTCAGTAATGTCCTGAAACAGCTGGACACTGTAGCTTTTAGCAAGGATTATACAAGCAGGAGTAAATAGTGTATTTGTTGGAGGCTATTTTCAGCAGGACAGTGTATGTGGGATTGATTCAAAATAAACCCAGTCCAACTGTGTGGCCTATGTGTTTTTAATAGACAAGAGTGCACTGATGAGTAAGATATATTAAGCTTCAGCTATAAAACAATACTTGTTAGAATCAATTTATCATTGGTTTGAGTCTTTATGTGCGACAGTGAAAATATAAAACATCACCGGCCTTGTCAGATAATGTGTGAAAGGTGGTGAAGACTACATACCATCGCAATGAGAAGGGAAAAAATGGTGAAGAGAGAAAGGCGGAGTGCTCAAGGCTGACTGGCATATTATTATCTGAGGCCGAGGAAAAGGCAGGAAGTGCGCGCTTTAAAGGTGGCAGGAATGAACAAGACTGAAAAAAGGAAAGCCCGAGAGAGAGAGCGGCAGAATGAGAAACTGAGAGAGCAGGTGAGATTTCCTCCAGTGTCACCAAGCAGCCATGCAGGCTCATTATTAACACAGGTGTTGAAATGCGTGTAAGAGAGGGACCAAAAGAAAGACAGAATGAGTGCAGTTTTTTTTTTTTTTTTTTTATGGAGGGGTGGGGTGGGGTTTGAGCTTGAAAGATAGAAATTTAGAATGATCAAGTGCCTTGCCTACATGAGTGGGTGCTGGTGTACTTTGTGTGTGTGTGTGTGTGTGTGTGTGCGTGTGTGTGTGTGTGTGTGTGGAAGAGGGAGGCAGTGGAGGTACAAGCACAGCCACTCTCCAGGCCTCCCACTCAGAGATACTGTAGCTCCGTGGCGACAGTAGCCATGGTTACACCGGAGATATCACTTTTCCCTCAACTATAAATACCGCTAGTGGGGACACCTTGACACACATGCATGCACGCACGCCCATACACACACACACACCCTTACTAACTTGGCGTGCTGGTAGGAAGTAGAGGTGGTGGAGACAGAGAGATTGTGTTGCATTAGTACAGTTTGGCTGAACACACACATACACACACACACACACTTAGGTTGTGTGTTTTATTAACATATCATATAACCTCAGCACAGCACTTTCCTGCTTGGTCTGGAGAGTGATGTTTCTGTCCTTCAAACACATTGCATGAGTGTGTATGTGTATGTTTGTGTGTGTGTGTGTGTGTGTGTGTGTGTGTGTGTGTGTGTGTGTGTGTGTGTGTGTGTGTGTGAAAGAGATTAAGTTTCTCAATGTGTGTTGAAGATTAAGTTATTGCTTAACATGTGCTTTTTCATTTGAAATGTGTCTTTGTGTGTGTACAGGAGATGCTTTCTCTCTTTATTTTCTTTTTTTTTTCTACCCCCCTTCCCTTTTTTTTTTTTTTTATAAATAAAATGTTATCTCACATTTGAACTTTTCACCTCACAAACACTTCTTTTCAGGATCAGCCAGGACTGCTCTGTGTGTGT
>JANJYP010031645.1:0-28273 GCA_024605115.1 Rastrelliger brachysoma
TTATGGTGTGTTTGCCCTATTCTGTATACAGCTGGCCAAGCATGTAGGTACAACAATGTTCAAAAGAGTATAACAATAAACCAGGGATAAATCCTTCAATGAAATGTTGCTGCTCACTATACAATGAAAGAGATCACTAACTGAAGTAAAAGTAGACAAGACAGATTAAGGTTGGTACAGAGGAACAAGAACTTAACAAAATAATTCTTGGAATGCAAAAAACATCACAAATCAATGATACAAAACAGCATGAGGGGAGGGTGGATTTTTCCTTTCAAACCTTCTAACTTGGACAGTCCAGCTCTTCGGTGCCAAGGAACTCCCCTAATATGTGGTCATGTTGACCAAAGACAGGCTCTAAATATGGATTTCCATCCTTACAGTGCATTTGCTTCGACCTTTCTAAGTGTCTCAGGTCAAACTCTTCTGGATCCACATGAGAGGCTTTGACAGAAGCTTTCTGAGCCATGGGGGACAGAGGCACTGGGACAAAGCTGTGGTAAACAACCAGTGGTGGTGTCAAAACTTCCATGGGGGATGGCTTGAGAACAGCACCCTCAGGTGGCTGCACAGGCAGTTGCACATAGTTTCCGGTTTCAGGATCAAAGAAGGTTTTTGTTTTGACCTGTACGGGCATGTCCACAAAAAAGAATTGCCCTGAGTCTGGATCCTGGAGCAGTTTTCGCTGGGTCATAGGGATAGACTGTGTTACAATGGTGTGCTCAATGCTGGACTGGCGAGAAAGCTGGCTGGTGTGGCTTGACTGGCGGGACAAAATTGAAGGGTGAGATGTATCCGAGTTGTAGGTGTCAATACTGTGACTCCTTCTCAGTGGGTTGTCTCTGCTTGCCTTGTCTCTGACTCTGCCTCTCTGCTGGAGCTCATCCATGATTGATTTCTCAATGCGTTGAGTTCTCGAATCAGGCTTCTCGTTGACTGACATGTCAGCACTAAGCCTGCGCTCCACCTTATCTCCAAAGTACCTATCACTGCTTTGCGACCGGTTGAACGGCCTGTCCGATGTGGTTCTATCACTGACATGAGCTTTGTATACAGGTACGTTACTAATAACCCTGTCGCTGCTATAATGTCTTTGTTCTGGCTTATCTCGAATGTGTCGATCACTCCTGCGACCTTGCCGTTCTGCTGCAACAGCAGGAAGTGGTTCATTGTTATGGTTATTGCTTTTCATCGAATCATGGCTCTGCCTTCGAGACCTGTGGTGCATTTCTGTTCTGTTCTGATGATGGTGCTCACTGTCATGGCCTCTTCTTTCACAAGATACATGCTCACTCCTGTCAGTGCCAGTTTTGCCGTGTTGACTTTCACTGTGATGATGACCATCTTCCATTTTTTCACTTGGTTTTCTCTCACTGCTCTTGCCACTTCTGCTGCTACTGCTTTTGGACTCTGATTTGTGTCTGTCTGATTTGTGTTTGCTGCTGCTTTGAGATGACTTGTGGGATGACTTCTGGGCCTCCTCCTTCTTGATCCTTCTATTGGTCAGCTTCATGGCTTTGAGTACAGCCTTTTCAGATTTGGGTAAGACAATTGGAGGTTTCGGCAGTCCTGTTTGACTTTCATTACCACTGCAGGTAGACCCAGAGCGCTCACTGGGAACCTTTAATACATCCATATCTGCTGGTTTGTCGGTATTCATTCCCATGTCGTCAGCTGTGTCAGCTGTGCTGCCTGTTAGGTTCCCCACACCCTCAGATGATGGGCTCAACCCAGAAGATCTGCTTTCTTCTTGTGGTACAGCAAGGAATCCTCCAACCTGGGGTTTCTTTGGATTGTCACTTTGCAGATTTGAAGGAGAAAGCAGCAGGGGTGCTGAGTGATTTGTTAAAATCTCTTTGGGTTTGATTATTTCATCTGACATTGAGGTGTTGTCACTGATGACAGCTCCATTATCTAGTGGGATCTCTAGTTTTTCCTTTACTTGATGTAACTCCTCCTCTCCCCTCTCTGAACCACTCAAACTCCCTCTTGGTGACCAGGGTTGTGCAGTCTTCTTCAACTTATTACTGAAAGTGTTGTCCTTGACTTTGAATAATGCAGGGACGCCCAAAGTTGGTGATAAAACATCAGAGGGTGACACTGATGTCTGAATTTTTTCATCATTACATACACTATGTCCTGCAATGATATTATCTCTTTCTTTGCCCTCCCTGTATCTAACTCCTGTCTCTTTTTGGGGAGATGTTATTTGTCGCTTTAGAAGCTCTGGCTCACTTTCATGATCGCTTAAAGAGTAATAGTCCAATTCTGCCCTGTCTGAATCCTGTTTTGAGTTTCGGGTTGAAACATTTTCTCCTAACTCATCAAGTTCCTCTGCCTCTCCGATTGAATTCTCAGTCTCAGTGTTTCTGTGTAGTGCACTCTCCACAGAGAAGTAGGATGATTTTGAAGATAAGCTGGCTTGATCTGGAGGGCTCTGAGTGACACTAACACCATTTACCAGTAGTAAGGGTGATATTATATTCCTGTGTATTTCACTGAGAGCCTCTGCATCCACATTTACTTCCTCAGTAGCTGGATTTATTTTGTCAGGTTCTTCATCTGCCACTAAATTTTTAGTTACGTGCTCATCTGGTGTAGTTATATTGTCTGGTTTTAAAGGGGCTCTCCGCTTTACTTTACATGTTTCAGGTGCCTTAGTATTACTGATGCTCTCCATTTTGGAGCTTGTAGCAGTCTGCAAGTTATTTATTTTATATTCATTTCCTCTGAACTCAGTTGAGGTATTGGATTTCAAATCTGGATTATTTGCTATATCACACCTCTCTTCATTAGAGCTGGTTTCACTTTGGCTTGGCAAAATTTCTTTTATGAACTGGTCATTATCTACATCTTGTCTTCGTGACCCTGTGCTCTTTATCTCTTTTAATAATTGTGGCTCACCATTTTCAGGTATCACATCTTTATTAAAGATATTCTCAACAACGACATCTTCCAAACTATCCTTACTAATGGTGCTATCTCTTCTATTCCCTCCTTTTTTGCTTCTAGGAGGAACAGGAGGAGCATCTATCTTGTTGCCTTCATTTTCATTGAACAGATCCTCTCTTGTATTTTCAGACACCTGTTTCACCATATGTCTCAAATTCACAACCTCTGACTGATCTGCAACATAACTAGGATTATCATTTAGTTTATCGGTTGCATATTTAGGTTTGTTATTTAGTAGTGTGTCAGGCTCATTGCCAAATTTGTCCAGGCCTGGTAAAGCAACTCTGCCACCTGATCTGTGAGACTCACCAGGTTTAGGTTCAGTTTGCGATAGGATCTGTCTCATGTGATTGTGGTCTCTCAGATCGCCTAACCTCTCTTTTAGTTCTTTTTCCTTGGACTCCGTCAAAGAATCTTTCATAGCTTTTTTACGTAGCGGTACCTCTGTTACATGGTTTTCATCATCAGCATTCTCCTGCATTGGATTTGCATCATGCTCTGCCTTTTTATTTCTTCTTATCTGCCTTTCTGTGATGATCTCTTCAAGTGCCAATTTAGCTTTGTCATAATTGTCATTTATAACTGCTTTGTTGACAATGACATTACTGTCTATCTTTGTGAAAGCCTCTGACTTATCCTGCGACTTCTCTTTCTTGGCAAATATTTCTCTTTTAGCTGATGTGTTCCCTCTCATAGACAGCATTCCCTTTTTAATATTCCTCAGCTCCCTTGAGATCAAATCATTCTTAGCTTTCGCCTCGTCATCTATGCTAGTAACCCCTAGTTTCTCATGAATACGATCACCAAGCCGTGCTCTCTCCAGCTCTTTCAAAGCATGCAAATCATTAATTATATTCTCACCATCTCTTATTTCTCTGGGTGAAATCCTATCCTTATCCTTCTCTCTCCTTGTGTTCACTTTCGCGTCACCTTCGTCAAATTTCTCTACTTGTTGATCATCCGTCACTGCGTATCTCTGATATTTTATATAGTTGTTTTGTCTGGCTGCAAATATATGTTTGAGATTTCCTCGTTTCTGGACAGATTCGCTCTCTTTTACTGGTAAATCTAGTTTTACTTCCCCTAAATCACCATTAGTGAGTTTGTCATCGTTATGTGTTAGCTGTTTGTCAAGAGGGAGTTGAATATCGGCTTTAGCAAAATTTCTCTTTGGAACTGGTGGAGGCTCTCTCTTGACATTACAGTTTTTGCCAGTCAGTGTTGCATCACTTCCTTCACTTCCACTTTGAGATAAAATATCGTTTTCTGTTACTGAACTGTCCCGCGTGCTGCTAATCGTTTCTTTTGAACTCGCAATCGCCTCATCTACTTCTCTTTCGTTCAGTTCTTCTATGTCTGAAATAGGTTTGTTGATGTTCTCTGGCTGAGCTACAAATAGAGCTTTATTTTTTGTTGCATTAATTGCTTCCCGTGCTGCTCTGATTACATCCTTTGTCCTTTTGGATTGGCCACTAGTATCCCTTTGCTTAGAACTAATAGGCTGTGTGCCAGAGTCTTTTTCTTTTATGTCTTTTGTAAGCCATTGTGCTTTGTCTGGTACATTTGGTGGTCTTTTCTCTACTGATACATTTGATGACAACCCTTCTTTCTCAAGTGTATGGGGTGAAATTATCGGTGAATGATCTTTGTTGACATTTAAAGTATTTGGTGCGAGCTCTATGTTTGTTGGCAGTGTTTTTGGAGAAATGTCTTTATTTTGGATGAATGGTGAAAGTCCATTTGACTCAACTGGTTGGTCTATGTTCAAAGGAACACTAGAGCTTTGAGGGACTTGGAGATATTTCATATCAGTGTCAACAGGACTGGCTTTTTTGTATAATTTCAGGGAAGGATAGTTTTGTTTTTTAGTGGTAGGACTTTTGTTCTTTTTTGAATTTATCAAAGAGGAGAAGGGAGTCTCCTCGCCAGCTGCCTCCCTCTTAGTTTGCAGAAGGTTTGATAACAAATAATCATCTGACTGTGGCTGATCAATTTCATGCTTGGTAAGGCCAGTGGTTGGAGATTCCAAAAGAGGACTGCAAACACTCAGTCTGTCTTTTGAAATGGCAGGAGTGCTTAAGCCAGAAGCATTACCATCAGAACCAGTTTGTGAACGTTTCAGATGGTCTGACTGCGGAGATAGGGAGTCTCCCTCAGGCAGTTCTAATGTTTTGAATTTAGGTGGGCTGTAACGGCTTTTCACCCTTTTCCTGTTGTCTTTTAGGTTGAAGAGGATGCTAGAGGCCAGTGATTTGTAGCTATCGCGCTTAACTGGAGGTTCAGGAGTCAGTTTGGCCTCAGAGTGTGGTCTAAGTGGAAGATCAAGTGCAGAAGGGGAAAGGACAGATTGCAGGATTTCTGATGTTTCTGTTGGTTGCCTAGAGGGAATGAGGGGAGTCATCAGCTGGCAGATGCTGAACGGGGTAGAAGCCAAAGAGCTGACTTCCTCAATTGCTTTCACTTCCACAGATCTTGCTTCCTTTTTGAGCAACAAAGGACTTTCAACAAGTGTTGTTGAGCAATTATCCTGAGGTGTTATTACTGGCTGATTAACTGAAACTATGCTGTTTGCCCTGGACCTGTTGCGCCTCCAGGGGGCAGTACTCCCATCACCTCTGTCTGATGAGCACCTCCTCTCAGTCCTAGACACTGAGGGCTTTGGCAGGACCTTTGGTGGTGAAGGGGGAGGGATGGGTTTAGGAGCAGTGGGAGGAGGCAGCTCAACTGCTACTGTCTGGCATGACTGTGTCTCCTCTGTATGCAGGGTCTCTTTTCTGTGTGCCTCTGTCAGCTCCTTGTAAAAGGGCAAGTCGTACCATTTAGGGATATTATCTGTTGGGAGAATAGAGGTGACTGTGTCCTCTTGGCCAAAGGGGAACTGATTAAAATCTCTCCATGTTTGGAAAGGGCTGAATTCACTGTGAAGGAAAAAGTTTTTGATATTAAGCTTCCGTAGTTTGACAGTGGATTTCCCATTTTTTATCTTTGATGACTTTCCTGAGAGAAGGGTGTCTTTTCCTGTTTTGTTTGATGGACCATCACCAGTGTTACGTCGATGATGGTTCTTGTGATGTCCATCTGTGAGATTGGTATGATAATCCGAGGAGAATTCTGATAGTTCTCTTTGAATACTGCGAAGTGCCGACTTATCCCACGATTCCCCATTAGAGTCTGTCATACCTCCATTTTTAATTTTTAACATCCCCTCACAGCTTTCCTCTGTGGCGCTCAATGCCTTGAGAAAAGATGACATGTTGGATAAATTCTTCTGCTGTCCATGGCTGGGCATCACTTTTTTGTCATTTTTGTTTTGCCCTTGTTTTTTCGATTCCTTATTGTGAGTCTTTTTAAGGGGTTCCCCGGCCAACGGTTTGTGGCAGCTGAAAGGTGAGTATCCATACAAGAACTCGTCATTGTAAACTGCATCATCTCCAATGCAGAGACTTCGGAAGGCTCGATCGGTGAGAGTGCTGACCTCACGATCGGTCTCGTCCATGAACAAGTCAGTGAAACCATTGGGGAAGCGATGGTGGAGCATGCTCCCCATCCGATGGCTCATGTGTCGTTTTTCCACACAACTCATGATGTCAACAACTGTCTTTCTCCCTCATGCATCACCCTGTCTCGCCGCCTTTAGCTCTGTTGATCCTTTGGGTTTCTTCCAGCTCAGATTGACATCAGAGAGGTGATGGGATATGTATACTTCCTAAAAAAAACACAACAAAATCAGTGTCAGTGTTTAAATTTATCTCTTATTCACAAGGTGTAAACACTTAGCATTTCAACATTTCTGCATTTTTAAAACTTGCAAAAAGGTTGTTTGAATGGCATTATTACTATAAATGGTTTTGAACTCCGTAGTGCACTGATGACCTTTATGTACATGACATGTGCCGGTTTGGCCATGCTGTCACTATGCAGGGAGCAGACAAACACTTCAAACCATGCTCTTGTCTATTTAAAGCACTGTATAGTGCCTTAGGCTGTGAACACTAAGCATACTGTAGGTGTATATACAGGAGCACAGCTATTATCCTTTTATAGGAACTATATTAAAATAGATTAACTTTTCCATTGTTCCTGTGAGTGCTTTTAAAAGGAGAGACACACTTCACATTGGTCCCAGTCAAATGCAATCAAATATTTTTCACATTTAATGAATTTGTTAAGGTAATATATAGATAACTCCACTGCAAATCTTTAGAAGAATATTCGTGCCAGCAAGTTTACACCACAGAGTCCAGGAAATGCAAGTAAATCATCACATCATTCACAGTGTGCCTCAGCAGCAGCTGCTCTACTGTAGCTTACTTTAGATATCTGGGTGAGGTCTTAGAATAGCTCATTAACCCATTTATATGTCCTGACCTGGGAGCATAGCCACATAGCAACTATCCAACTATCCACACAATCACGACTCTCCTTATAAGCAGATAAGGTTGATTGGGCCAAATATAACTGCAGAAATTTCTGCATACATTGTATGTTGTTTCTGTACAATAAAACCCTATCATATGATGAACATGTGAAACAGTTTGAAAGTACTGTTGAGTTGTCAAGAGCTATCCATCCTCATGTAATCTGGTCATGGATAAAAACATTGGTGGGTAAATTAACTACAGCCCATAAGACAAAGTATTATTATTAGTAGCAGCAGTGGTATTAATTGTATTAGTATTATTACTGTATTGACCAAGGTACAATGACTGAACTGAGTGACTTTACTGTATCTTGAGCCTGACTTACAGAATGTTTTTGCTTTCAAGTGTGCTTTGGTGGCCAACAGCTTTCATAACCTAAGATCAGTTAGCAACCACGGTACTTTCCCAGCATCTGGCTGTGTATTTATACCCAAGGAATGAAGTAGTCTATTTAACTACACTGTATACATGTGGCACCTTAAGAAGATCATTTTGTATTTTCCTCACTGATTTGCAAATATTGTAAATGACATGGTAGATAATAGTAAGGAATATGCTATGATTTTACAGCAATAAAATGCAAACATGCTCTGTTTATCATGTGTATTCAGATATTAATGTTGAGCCTAATATCCAAAAGATGATCTTATCTTTGTAAACGTCTATATATTCACACTGCTCCCTCACCTTGCTGATGGGTCTTTCATGCTGAGGATCCGGTCCAGACTGTTGTATCAATCACAAATTCTCAGTATAGAATCCAGGGATATGGTGCAGAACCACCTGCTGAGGATAAATTCTAGTTAGCAGTTGTCATTCCAAGTGAACAAATGCTTCTTTTAAAGTTGAATACACAGAGAAAACTCACCAAAGTGAGTCAGGTCCTCAGATCCATGTTCAAATGCACTGGTGTGGCCAGGCTCTTGATAACAAGCTCAAAAGATACCAAAATAGACGCACAGGTCGGTGTGGCCAAACTGAGCAGCAACATAGGACGTAGCTAGCTAGCTTACACTGGAATCACCAGTGGGTGTCGAGTAGCAGGGCAAGGCAGGCCAGCAGGATGAAATGGACACGGTCATTGGTTATTTTTGTAACTAAGCAGTAGAGGCTGATAGGCTCCTTCATGGACCCTCTCTTCACTTTTGGGCACCTTCAAAAAGATGACAGAGGGCCTTACTGTCAATGAAGATGAGATATTGATCATTTGTGATCACAGAGGGGGGTGTGGTGCACTTACCTGATTGCCGTCATCAATAGCTAACTTTTTCCCATAGCAGTAGCTTTTAATTTAGTCTCTGTCACCTAGGGAAACAAGCTCTCTAGATATAACCCATTGCATCACACAAACGTCAAATTAGTAGAACAATCCCTGAAGTGGGAATTAGTGTCTGAAGCGGTTGTCTGCTGAGTAATATGGCTATGGTAGGGTTGGGCAAATTCTTGTGTTCAAGCTCTGTTTACGTGGCTATGTTATGATCATAAAGGTATGTGACTGGGTAGTCTTGTTTTAGGATTGATGCAGCTGTTGTTGCTGTGAGATTAAGCTGAAATGGTAGGGGTATTTTGTTGACTTATTACCCTTCATGAGTCAGAAGAACTCAATGGATGAGGTCATGTGTGGGTTGACCCTATGCATTCCCTAAATGGAGAAAGTGTGAGTGTTGGAGAAGTAGCTTGTTTTTAAGAACCTGTTGTGTGTCTGTTAGCATACTCACAGTTAACATAAAGGTTTGTATGTCATTCACCAGTCACATCACCATACTAAAGTAATGAGTCAAACTGTTTTCTAATTGTACTTGATACAGTTATTTCAAAAGAAAATAGGCCTGTAATTTGATTTTTTTTTAAAGCATTAAATCAACATTTTTGCTGAGCCCTCCATGAGCCAACAACCCCATGACTGCATAGCTCCAACATCCACTGTGCTGTGCTCCATCAAGGTGCCATATTTAAGCTGGTCTATTTCTGTCATGTTGTAATTCATAAGGTAATAGCCTGCCTCTCTGCAGACTGCACCTTTCACACCTCAGTTAGTTAGTCAAATGCTAACCTTGCACATTAGTTGTGTAACTTCAGTTAGCAAGATTTGCTGTATTCTGAAAAAAAAGGTCTTCAGATTAGACCAGTGTTAATTTCTGTGATGAATAGTTTTCACAATATCTTTGATCAACAACAATTTTCCACTGATGCAAACAAGACTAAATAAAAATGGTGCAAACACAGTGACATTTACACCCAAATCGCTCAGAAATTCACAGTTAAACATTTTTTTACAATACAAAACAAGCTAAAAGAAACCACCTTTGTCCTGTACTGATTAGAGAAGTGAATAGACATGAGTTGCTAATCTTAGACCGTAAATTGAAAAAGTGATTGACATGCTAGTGTTAAGTTTCATCCTCAAATTAAAACAAATAAGTAACAAACAGAAGCATGCATGTCCTAACATAAAGTTAACCTTCATGTTCATATTAACTTATACTATACTTGTACTGTATGACTGTTATTTAATATAAGACATACAATAGTAGAAAAGAACAGAACTGTACACGTAGGTACAACTTGGAAACTTGGATACAATCAACTGACAACTTCGAGCTATGTGTATGGGTGAGAGAGGGAGGGGAGTTAGGAGGTGAGAGAGAGAGAAATCAGCACTTCATTTTATTTATCTCTTATCGAACTTCACAGATACACAGGAGCTCCGATGACAAGGGTGGGCCACTGAGTGCAAATAAAACTAATGTATCCCAGTAGAATATTTCAACAGCCCTTTCATGTGCTTCCAATTACAAAAGTCACCCTGAAGTACAACATACCAAGGAAAAGGGCATCACAAAATGCACTGGGTGCACTGGACTACTGGTCACCACTGAAGTTAAGGACTTTGCTCTAATGACGGAGACTTTAGAAGTTAAGGTAAATACTCAGGGATAGTCATGTTTCTTTTAGATTATATGAGACTTGGTTTTATTTGTATTTGATTGAAGATCAATAAAGACATGTTTCATATCATGTTCAAACCTTAGTACTATTCCATAGCTATTTAGATGTGACCTCCAAGAGTCTATAATGATTATATAGAATAATCTGTGTGTAAGCAGAAAATGCATAGGAATCTTCTAGAGAAACATTTAAAAAATGCATCATACTTTTTTATTTGGAGAATAATGCATCATACTTGACCAACCCTAATAGAGCTTAATTGATTAAATCTGCTGTTGATTTAGTATACTCAAATCTTATGATATTAGTGTAGGATAAGGGTTAATAACTAAAACTAGACTGAAACTAAAACAATTTAAAACCAAATGGCATTTTAGTCAAAACACTAGTACTAAAACTATATCAAAATTATATGTCAAAATTTGGATGTGCATAAGATGCAAATAAGTTAAAATAGCTATTAAAAGTGTACCAGTTTAACCTTGATATGACATGGATACACATCAAATTTAGTTTAGTCAAATATAAAGATTACGTAGAATGGCATGTTCATTTTTAACAAGGAAAAGTCCCTGTATTGTTTTGGTATAGACTTACTCGCAAAGTGAGCAATGTGGGGATATCATGTTGTAGGCAGACAGGCTGAGCATTTCTATTTTACTGTCTGGAGTCACATCTTGCCCAAAGTAAGGCCTCTCATGGGCCCCTTTCTGCTTCTCCTTTCACACCAGACCTTCTCCTCTAGCCTGTGTCACACCTTTCTCTGTTTGTCTCCAACAGCAAATTAGATCCAGTGCTTGTGCCAGATTGCCAGATATAAACCATATGCCTTAGCCAAGAAGCTAACCCTTGCTGTTATAGTAGTTAAAGTGAAACTCGACCCTAGATCTGTCTTTTGAGTATGAAACAGTTGCACCCTTTAAACCTGAAAGCAGGCTATAAAAAGTCTGTAGTTTCATTATTTGAGGTGTTAAGCAATGATTATTACTAGTTTTCTGAAAAGTAGTGAAAAAGAGAATGTGAAATTCAGTCTTAATGTGTTTAATATTGACTGCCTTATGTTCCTTCTGTGAATAGACCGGCTTGTTTTGTTTATAGGTCAGAAGACTTCAATGTAAGGACTTCAGAAATCCTGCATTCGGGCTAATGTTCATTATTTGTCATTATAAATACTTCCAAACCTAGGCTGTATGCTGTAGGTATGCTTGTTAAACTGTAATGTCTCTTGACAGTTTTTACATTAAAAACAGAAGATGTGATGCATGGGTGTGGTGGCTTTGGAGTTGTTGGAGTGTACCTTTGATGGAGCTGAGTCATGTAAAGTAATGTAACTACATAACCTTACTCTTAAGTAAGTAGTAATATAACTTTTTCAGTGAGTAATGAATAACTCATTACATCTGCAAGTAGCCCAACAATGTTCATTACACTAGAATAGTAGCTTGATTTAACAGGTATACAACATGCTAACTGACCCTAACTATAGTAATAGCAATGGTAATATTGCACTTAGAGTTCCATGCACAATGATTCAACATATGGGGAAATCTTCAGTTTGAAAGGCCTGTTCAAAGTTACAAAGATATATATATAAACAAATACCACTCAAGTTTATCTTAGCTACAAAGAGAACAAGAAAACAGTAGACAACAGAGGCTTGCACAATACTATCCCACAAATACAAGAATCCCAGTGGGGCATAGACAGGGTCTAGCCTTTGTTTGTGTCATCATGACTGACACCCACATGTGTTTTGCTTGGCTTTAAGAACCGCAGGGATCTGGTAAGCAGCCTGGCTCATGCTCCTTCATGCCCACTGAGAATTAGGACAGTGAAGAGTCAGTGGCCTTCAGGACTGACAGGCTACTAAACACAGGTATGGGAGGTCTAGGACAGCTGGGGCTGATCAGGTACAGCATAATGAAATGTAAACAATTTTTTCCACATATGCAGACAGTAAGCGATTACACAATCCAACATGGCAGACTCATACATGTATGTTGTAATACCACATCTGTGTTATATGCAGTGAGAAATATTATGTCTTTACATTGTATCTAATAAAGGTTCTTTACAACATATATCAACATTACAAGGTTTGATAAGGTAAAAACAATCCTGAAATGTGAAAACACCTTCAGCAAAAAGCTCCTCTAAATGACAAAACATTCTCATCAATGGGGAGTGTAACCCACCTACACACTACACGTTATCCGCAGGGTCATTTCCTTTATAGTGCACATGTGTAGTATTTTACCCAGAAGGAAACATGTAACAAATGTCACATTTGTCATTTCCTGTGCAGGTGAAATGAAACCTCAAGTAGGTCACATTGTAAATCAAAATCTATGACTGGGCTGATTGTACATTAAGTGGGAAAAACCATTGTGGTTGTTTTTAAAGATTAAGTGATGATCACTATGTTAGTATTTTAGTAGTAGATATGATTTTGGCTGAAAAAGAAGTGTATTTATCTAAGATAGATAATTGTGATAGGAAACATTATTCATTATTCATTCATTTTGTATTAAAGTCAGTGGTGGCATTATAACACAGTAGCTGTGGCCTGAGGCACTAACATGGCATAAATTTATCACATTATTAACTTTATCACATACCCAGCCACTACTGCATTCGCCTTCTGCGAGGAGAGTGATGACAGGACTGCAATGACTGATGCCCACGGGGGTTGATAGGGCGCATGGCTGACCAATCAGTGAATAGCATTTACGCGCCTTGAATGCAGTTACATCATTGTTGCATAAAGAAGTCAAGATGTTAAGTATCAGCTGCCAAAAACACTATCGACTTCATGGTATATCCGAGATATGTCGACACCATGCGGCTATCACGAGTGCAGTTCTGAAGCCATTGGGATGGATCCAGTCGGTGATTGAACTGAGATACCGATACTGAGATCCTGCCTTTTATTACTGGCAGTAATGACAGCATCTGACCTACAAATCTTTACAACCAAGCAACATCAATAACCCATGTTTAAAAGTATCAGTGCCAACATTTTACAAGTCCTACAGCAACTGAAGTGGCTATGGCCCAAGAGGTAGAGTGGGTCATCTACTTATCAGAAGACTGGTGGTTTCAGAAGACCGCCTCCTCCGGTCCGCATGGGATACTTTGCCCCAAATTGCTTCCGATGGTAGCCTGCCATCGGTGTGTGAATGGATGAATGTTACTTGTAGAGCTGTTGAAAGACTAGAAAAGTGCTTTATAAGTATAGTGCATTTAACTGTAGGCTCATTTTCATTCTGTACTGTGCAAAAGTCTTAGGCCACGACCATTATATAAACAGGAAACATATTCACAAAATTCAACATTAATTATTAAATAGTATAATTAATTAAGGTTTAATTTCAATTTAAGAGAGTCAGAATCCTGCTATGACTCAAGTGGCTTTATAGTTAATTTAATATTGATTACCTTAGTATTTTTTTTTTTACTTTTGGAAAAGTTATCATGTCAATTTGAATTTGCCTAGAAAGAGAAGTCACTCAATAAATATTTAACAATTTTCTTTTCTTTTTTGTCTTCTGTTTTTTACACATTTCCTGTATTTTCTGGTTGTATCCCAATTGAGAGACTGATAAATACTGTAATTATATATAGCCATTATAGCACTGCTAAAACAACACATTTAATGGCCTACGACTTGCACAATAGTGTAGTTCAAGAAAAAAAACCCTGTTTCCTGTAAAGCAGAAAATTTAAAGCAGTGTAAGGTTTTCTGGTACACCTCAACCTACATCTAAGATGCACATCAGGGGGTTTGAGAAGTCTAATAGGGTCAAAACTCTTGAAACACTTGTAGTAAATAGAGCAGGTTCATAGTGCTCTGCATCCTGACCCGCATTGCTTCTTTGCATGAAGCTACAGACTTGGGTTGGACTCAAGTGGTTACATTTTCAAATGTAATTAATTATCTTACCATCATTTTTTTTCTCTCTCTGACTGTCAGTTGTCTGCTTCAAGGTGTGCCACGTGTAGCAAGCAGTGCCTAGGCAAGATAATAGCATCAGCACGGCAAGCTAATGGTCAAAAAGTACCAAATGAAGCAAAATCTTGCAAAAGAGGGACTATGTGTAAGTGACTAGCGCCGGGTCGTGCAGTGTTTCCATACCAGTTTATGTCTGTGGCGGCGATAGAGTAACATACCGGCCAAACCGTCTTCAGTGCAGCCCAGAACAGCAGAAGAAGACGCACACATATGCTGTTAATTTTTGAAATGCATTACACTTCAAAATAACACAAATAATACACATAGTCCCTTTAAAATCCCATATGATTCATGGGAAGGTCGTTGCATTGTGACACCAGATAAAAACATCCTACTCTGAAAGAACATTGTCATTTACTAAATTGCCTTCTGCATTACAGATAACCTTCCCAAAGCAATTGCCAAGATTTGCCTTTGAAGACAAAATAATATTAAACTCAACAGCCTTAGATTTTGGTCTTAAATTCTGCTTTTCATTTTTGTTTTGAAAGTTGGGGTATGAGCAGAGTTCAGGTCTCAATTTTAGGTCTGTGCAGAACTCTAAAACTGTATTGTTGGGCAAATACAGGCTTGGCAGATGAAAAATACTATAGGCGTTTGTTTGTTGAGAAAGTCTGTCAAGTTTATAAAGGTGTGTCATACTGTAGTTGTAAGGTTCGTCAAGTGTGTTTAACTCTAACACAACAGTTAAGAAACTGTTGGAGTTGCTGCTGCTGTTGGTGTTGGTTACATCAAACACTTGCACACCATTGCAACGCCACTGTCCTGCACCATCGGGAGAAGCAACCAGGTAATGTGGGTCGTTTGTAGGGAATAAGTCCTGTCTTATTAAACCTCATCAAAAGATTTATTGGGACAAGAAGGAGGCAGCACCTTAAATTCACCTGTGATCCAAACCAAAAACTTTGTGCAGGGCGGTTGGGTAGAAAGTGAAATGAGGGAAATGTGCAATATCCTGAGATAGGGTTTCTCTGCAGTACTTTAGTGTTGGGCATCTTTGCAGTGTTTTGTAGAGCATCTGTGTGATATTTTTGAATTTGAAATGTCATGGAATTTATTGTTGCGCAGTATTACAGTGTGGCACATGTGTGCAATATCTTGGCACAGGGCATCATGGAATATTTTTGATGGGTATGTTCTGGTGTATGCTGGTACCTGTGTGTGATACTGTATGTTAACTTTGTATATGTCATCACACGCGTGTATATGGAAAAGGCTGTGTGTTTTTTGGACAGCATACATTTGAGTTTCAAATTTTAAAAAAAAATACGTATTTTAAAAAAAAAGTGAATAAAATGATTTTTATGTAAAAACTATAAAACAACCCAAATAAACCACTGTGGTGTCTGAATGTAACTATACATCTAAATCAATAAATATATAAGGAAACAGCTTTTTGACCCCAGTAGTGACATGCCCTCCAGTGACTAAAACTCACCTCAAGAAATGTGAGGATGCCCTGCCTCATCATCTCATAGGATGTTGAATGACTTACAAGATAATCTTTGAATCAGCAAAGCTTTAAAAGCCACAAACTCAGGAAATGGTTTGTCATGACATGTTTTTACGAGAAAGAGACTTGCATCACATCGAGAAGCTGGTAAACGGTCCAGAAACACCAGGAGAGATGAGAGCAATACAGACATCATCTTATATCTCCATATTATCTTATATCAGAGCCGTCCTCATCACTGGTAAGTACAACTGGTATCTGTGTGTTCCATTGAATAGTCAGTAATTCTAGCTGATTGCAGATGTGGTGTACTGTGAATGTGCTGTGGAGATGAACTGGGTAGGGTGAGTATAGCATGTCATGTGGTGTTTAGAGAGATTTTTGGTTGTTAAAGATGTGCAAGTTAATGATGGTAAAGCCAGTTTCCTCATATATCTATATATTTTATCTTCCAGTTAGTTCATGCTTTGTAGAAAAGTGTTGTTCAGCACTTGACCGGGGCTGTGAGCTGTCAGACTGTCTATGACCTCCTCTTTGGACATGTCATATTATGTAAGAGGTCACACTCTGGTCACTGGAAACTTTATCACTCCAAACACTCAGCGTGCTTTAAAGTGAAATTACCGATAGCATAGACTGCCCCATGACTAGTCACAAGTTTAGTGTGTGAAAACAGAAAACACTGCAATGATGAAACTTCTGCTTGGAACACACAAGGAACTGACTCTTGTGTTGAAATGCATTGTTTCTAATCAAATCCTATATTGACTGTAGTGCACTAAAAGGCCAAGCGTTAGTAGGCGACTCACTTTCCTTATTTACTGATTGGCTGCAGCCTGCATTTGATATAGTCATTTAGGGTCTTGTGTACAATAACAAACTGTCAGGAAGTGCCAAAGAATGTAGCTGTTGGTTTCAAAATGTAAGATAGCCACTTGCTGAGCATGCATGCTATGTTTCAGCAACACCCTGCTCCACTCTCAGTTACAGACACACATGCCTCACCATTCCACTGTCTTTTTGGTCTCAGAGTTGCTACAGTGGTGCAGCTGCTGACTTTGTGTCTGGTTCAAGGGTACTTTGGAAATAGCTCCTCTTTAGTTAGAGCCATTGGGGGTCTTCAACTAAAAAATCCTGCTCTAGTTGTGAGAGCATACGTCAGAAGGCAGACATGATGGACGCAGATCATTAGCAGTGGTTTATAAGAGCAAGTGCTTCTAACAAAAGCTACAGCTGCTATTTTCATTAGCTTCTTAGCTTAGCATCATTAGCTCCATACAAATCTCCCTCAAAGAGCTCAATAAACAAAGTAATTAACACCATAATGAGAATAAGTCTGGAATGTCAATTCATCTTTGTGCACAGACTACCATAAATAAGATTTCAGTGACAAAATTCCCCTAAAAATGAAAGCAAGAAAATGTTTTAGAGCATGTTTCTGGTGAGAATGAAGCTAATGTATCCTGAAATCATAAAACAACATGTCATTATTGTCATTCCTTATTGTTTTGTTCCTCTAAATACATAATTCACATACCTGTCTTTAACAATCAGTTGGGTTAGCGATTTATATTGAATGCTAACCTTCATTTTTTATCCCAAATAATTGGTCATGTCTGACGTAACTTTTGAACTAATGTTGTCAGTACCATGGAATCATGACTCAAACTACACAAATTAAATGGCACAGTTTGTGTCATAAAGCCTTTCACTGAATTTAATCCTCTAAAATTCGTAGTAGTATGCAAAATGTTTTGTATTTCTCTAAATTATGACCTAATTTGTATTACACAAATTATTTGTTTCTGTGATTGTCCAAAAAAATCTTTGGATTTATAGACTTTTTTTTAGGCTCGTGTTTTTTGTTTTCATGTAAGGGCATAAGAGTGTCACATTAAAAATATTAAGTCTGGCTCTTACGTGCTGTCAACTTACCCAACAGCAGGCACATGTCAAGCTAGGTCTAAAATAAGCATGTGAACAGTTTTTTGTTTACATGTGTGGGTGTGTGGTTGTGTGTGTGTGTGTGTGTGTGTGTGTGTGTGTGTGTGTGTGTGTGTGTATGTAAGTTTTAAAAAGTACACACCGCTGTAGGCTCAATTCTTTTCTGTATTAGCGAGCTGTTTTAAAGGTAGGCAGCCCATACTTTGTTTAATCGTATTACATTGAGAGTATATTGACATCAATGTAAGAAATAGACTTTTATCTATTTGTGATATTCACTGTATTATATATCATTATCAGATGCAAGAGATGCAGGAATCAGGAGGTCAGAGGTTAACCTCTGTAACCACTGTAGGGTTGTTATGGGACAATGACGGGAAACCTAAAACTAGTAACAATTGCTATTCCATTAAGTCTTTAACCAAAGCATTAAACTGTGAGCTTTTCCAGCAATGTTCACACATTGTACTTTTCAGTAAAATTACTTCAGATGCATAAAAACACATTATGATCACTTAGTCTTGAACCACAGTTGCATTGACTTGTGCAGAACCCTGCCTATTAGCATAGTTATCTGATGTAAACAACATTGTGGTGTCGCTTTCTTCCTGTCTCACTGAGCAGCCCGCTTTCATACCCTGAAAATAATGTGTTTCAGAGTACCTACTGATGGGCGTGAGAGCAGATGGAGAAGACTCTGCAGAGAAACCTGGTGGGTCTGCATACAGCTTTGATTTTAAGGTAGATTAGAGATGCTTTGCAAAGATTAAGATGCAAAATGTAAGAATAACAACAGCATGACACAAATACTGCTGCTTGCGATATTAAAGCTTTTTTTTCTTTTCTTACAAATCTATGAAAAAAACTATGAATTCCCCCTACTAACAGATGTCGCTTGCATAGCCAAAACATAATTGTCTGTGCTTTTGTTGTATAGTCCTTCATTACAATGAGCATACGGTATACACTCCAACACTAGTATTAAATACATCAAAGAGTTGTTGTAAATAGTCTCTAAGAAATGCACTGTTTACTCCTGTTTAAAATATCATTTGTGTTAAAAATTACAGTGCCCAGGTTTTCAGAATGGTTTACGTTTGTGACATGTTTTTAAAAGATGTAATACTTCTGTAGGAGCCAGTGGGCTTGGTGCTGAGGGTCATAGATGAGTAGGGGATCAGAAAGTATGGAAAGATAGTCTTATGAACAGACTGTTTCACATTCATGGAATTTGTTGATTTAAGTAAAAAAAAAAAAACGAAAAGATGAAATGTTTTATAGGCAGAGCGGTAATATTTCTGTAATTCAAGTAAGTGTAAGTCTCATGACAGTGTTAGTGCTCACACTAACCGGTTGTAACCCCCGTCAATGGTTCCTAGAGATTCAGGATTCATATTGCAGACACTTACTGATGCAATTTACTTTGCAAAAAGCAGCATGATACCATGACTGACAACCTTCTCGTTCACAGAGTAAACAAGTTGTGAAATCGAACATCTGTCTTGTTCCTCCTACCCTCCCTCTCTCCCTCCCTCCCACTCTTTCATAAAAAACATATTAAGCATGTCTGAAAGTCAGAACATGAGCTGTCAAACTCATGTTCTGAACGGCTGCATCTTGTCTCCCTTCCAGAAATCAAGTATGTTTTGATCGGAGTAGGGCTCGGACTGTTCTTTGTCATCCTGTTTGTTATTTTCAAGTTCTGCAGCATCAGAAAGCAACTCCGTCACAACAACAACAACAACAACTACACAGGTGAGGTCATGGCCCAAAAGGTTGGATTACAGACAATAATACATTGCTGTGTTCTTTTTTCTTAAGATATGACATTGTACTTTTGTCCTATACCAACATGTTGATTTATTTCATGCATGCACTGTTCTTCCTTACACAGAGGCTAGCGCAAAGAGAGCTTCAGAGGTATGATGTCAACCTTAAAGAAATGGCTGCTAATTATAATATTGTCTTCTACAATTTAATACATGTATCTATCTCTTTTTAGTCATTATAAGATTCTTTTTTTCATTCACTCCAGCATATAGATGAATTGGAATAGTGTGTTTTTTGAGCTGGAGTGATCTGAAATCTGATAAGGTTATTCCAACAAAACACTCTCCACAGGGAGCTATCTTTCATTGATGTTCTTGTATATCATTACTTAAAGGGAACATATTGGTTTTACATGGTGCGGTTTCTTATAAACTCAACTTAATGTTCCGCTTCACTCTCAACCACAGCATCACATGCCCACGTTGAGCAATATCAGCCAATCAGAACATCCCTCGGCAACGGTTTCCAATGACACGCAATGTTAAAGGTCAGACAGAGTGATTTGCGGGACGATGTGAACCCTGCAAAAAGAGGCAGCTGGGTGAAAGGTCAACTCGGCGACCTCACGTTGTCTCCCCACATTGGATGCACAAACAACATACATCTTACCTCGTCTTATTGATCTAAGTGTTCCTCCATAATGCAGCCATGATGGTTTTTTGTACTAAATGTTGTAATAAAATTTGTAATAATGACACTTTTGTTTGGCAGTGGAGAGTTTTATTGTTTAGTAATGTAATAAAACATGTTCCTGCCATTTAAAAGTTATTTGTGTTTATTCCTCATAGAACACTGAGTTGATCTACTGACACACATACTGCACGGAGATTATTTAGCACCACTCAGCAGAAATCCTATAATGACTAATGACTAACTAAGCAGTTGGTGCATTTTCCACAAGGGGGCACTGTGTATCTCCAAAAAATAAACCACTGTCGACTTCAATGAGGTTAAGTGCCACATCTGAGCACCAGAAGAGTCTAGTAAACAATTCTTTGTAGTTCAGCACAAATAACTGATGGAATAACTGATTACATCAGGGTGTACCATTCCCACATTTCCGTTAAAAGAGATTTAAAAAAAAAAAAATCTAGCTCAATCTCAGCTTTTATATCTTTGCTGCACACTTTTTCTATCTTGCACGATCTCTCTGGGTTCAACAACGTCTTGTTACACTGTTGGCAAATGTGTCAGACTGTGTGTGTGTGACTGTTTTGAACTGATTTGACAGAGAATACCAAAAGCTGTTTTTCCTCTGTAGCATCAGAATACATACTTTGAAATATTTGCTGCATTTAACTGAATTTAACTTTCACTACATGCAAAAAAGATGCAAACAGTTCCAGAGAAAAACAATGGAGAAAAAAAAATCAGTCATTTGACATTACTGATGATTTGTTCACGTCACTTACCAGCAGTACTACTGCTAAACTAATCCTACACATTAATCTTAACCTCCAGACAGTCATTAAGCCTCTAATATCTATATCTTTATAAATGAATACAATGGAGTTGTATACTATAAAGGCTGATGAATCATTAAAAAGAAAATCATTTCCCTCAGCTCAATAGAGCCTTTTAGCCGTATAGCTTTTTGTTTTGGTTTTTGGTCACTCATATTATGTTCACATAGACTTGTGTTTTAATTGAATCCAGCAGCTGTTCTCAGTATAATAACTCTGTATTACCCCCTACACAGCAGCACCACATGGAGTCCAGTTATGCTAGTAACTAGCCAATGTAGACAGTCAAACCTAGCATGCTAGCCAAACATTTGTGTGTGTGTGTGTGTGTGTGTGTGTGTGTGTGTGCGTGCGTGCGTGCGTGCGTGCGTGCGTGTGTGTGGGTTAGGGGGATTGGTTACTTAATGGGAGTTCTTTAGTAGTATTTACTTTTGTTTGTAATAAAACAGGGTGTTATTCATGGTAAACTATCAGGCCTTCATGCAATTAGAAGAATAACTATTGTGTCCCAGTCAAGTTAACATAAACACTCTAAACCCCCTCCCCCTCCCCGCACAAACACAAACAACTCATGCAGACTTATTGTTACATTTACACACAGATAAGAAGCTGTTCATCACCAGTTGTATGGGTTTCAGGTTCAGTGCATGTTGTTGAACTGACTGCCTTGTGTAGCAATGTGTTTTCAGCTTGTTGTGAAACACCTCTTCCCCTCCATAGCAAGATAAATCAGATAACATCAGCAGAGAGATTAAAAAAAAAATTGTTTTTACTTTTACTTACTCTTTCCATTCAGCAGCTGGTAGAGAAAAACAGTATTTTCTAAAAAAGCTATAAAATACAACTTCCATTATGCTTTACAACATTGAGGAAAGAACTGTCAGCAGAAATAATAAACAGTGGGGGGAAAATGCTTGAGCAAGGACTTTTGCGTTGTTTACAGCACTAATTTGGTGAATCCCTCGCCGCATTCACACCAGAATACTAGAAGTTCTTTGTCATAAGAGCAGTCTTGTTTATCGAACTGTCGCCAGTCTAGAGGCACTTAGGAAGCCTCTCTTTCATTATCAGTAAATCAAAAGTGTCACAGACCTCCACAGTGCTACCCTCTGAGGTTTGATAAAAGCCAGCAAAGTGTCCCAAAAAAAAAAAAAAAAAAAAAACCTGGACTGACAGTATGCTGCACAAAGATTCACTGTGGGGCCCTGTTACATGAGACAAGAGATGAAGGGGGATAGATACACACACACACACACACACACACACACACACACACACACACACACACACACACACACACACACACACACACACACACACACACACACACACACACACACACACACACACAGACATAGACATATTAAACATACACAGTTTCAAGGTCTAATGTTGTAATCACCAGTTCAGCACAAGAGGAAACTCTGAGATCATTAAAATGTAAATGCAGTATTAATCTATATAAAATGTTCCTCTCTGTTATTTCAGTGGCCACACACAAACACAGACCAATCCATCCATCCCCTCCCGTCTTCCCCTCCCCTGCCCTCCCTTCCCCTCTTCTCCTTTTGTCAAAGTGTGTGTTTTCCAAAATAAAAAACCATGACTTGAGGTCTGAGCCCGCTGCTCTCCACAGCTGGAAGTGTGATTTGCTCGGCGTCAATCTCAACAAAACACTCCTCCCTCTCTGTCTGTCCTCCACAGGAAATTACATTTTCCACTCACTTGCCAAAAAAAAGGTGTGTGTGTGTGTGTGTGTGTGTGTGTGTGTGTGTGTGTGTGTGTGTGTGTGTGTGTGTGTGTGTGTGTGTGTGTGNGTGATGGAGTGAGAGAGGGTATGATTTAGGCCACTTTCAGGGACACGCAGCAGACATAAGCCAGTTCTTGGGGGGATGGTTGTGCAAATGGGGACAAAAAGTAGTGTCCCTAAATGTAGCACGCTGATTTATGGAATAGTGGTTAGAGTAAAAGTTAGTGTTGAGTGTCAAAAGTGACTAAAGTAAACCTGTGTGTGTGTGTGTGTGTGTCTGTGTGTGTGTCTGTGTATGTGGGGGGTTGATTTTAGGGGTTATGGGTCTGTGCGTATGTGTGCGTGTGTGTCCTCGCACATGCTCACCTGTCTGTTTCTGTCTACTGGGCGTGCATGTGCATATGTTTGCGTGTGTGCACGTGGGTCAGCCAAATGTGTTTTCACTGAGAGTGACAGGAGGGGGAGGGGCCGAGGGAGGTTCTGAGTAGAAACAGAGCGCCCAATGTTTCATATTACACTCCTAAAAAAAAAAAAGAGAGAGAGACGGAGAAGAGGAGGAGGGAAACCCTAGGCTTCTTTTCTTCAGAGGCATTTAACTCTGAGTTTATGGAGGCTGCAGCCGTGGAAAATGAAGATCTCCTCTGTGGTCTTCGCTCTCCTGACTGGTGCACTCTTTGAAGGTAGGAAAAGTTTATTTTGCTTCATTTTAAAAGTGGATGTGGTGGAGACAAAGCATTTTCCACTGTTTTTCTGAGACGCTTTGCAGAAAACATCTGGGAATCAGGGAGGATGTTGGGGTGATGGGTAAAGGACATTTCTGCTAGATAAGAGTTGTTTTTTTTTATATGTGTATTGTTCAAGTCCTGCTGAAATAAATGTACCTCCTAGTAAGAGTTCAGAGTGTGTTAGCAGGAGAATAACAAGTTTATCCAAGTTACATGTGTTTGCAGTGATGAAAGAGAATGCTAAAGTGAAAATTGATAGTTTTCATGTCAGTGTTTGAAAGTAAAAACCAAACTTGCATTTTCCCCCCTATACATTCATTTATGGTGATTTCAGTTATCTTTACTAAAAATAGGTCATTAAATATAACAGATTGGACTTCAAAATGAAATTGCAACCTCTCAATTATGAGGTCATTGTTTTTTATTCTGTCACTCAGAACCAAATGAAAGACAAAATTGTTAAAAAAAAAAAAAAGGCTTAGGTTTTAATTGCGAGCTGTGGCAAAAGCGTCTGAGTATGTGACAGTAAAATGCTTGCGTGTCATGGAAAGTTATGAAATTGCCTGAAGTTGAGGGGAAAAAAAAAACAGATGTGTGATATATTGCCATACAACACTTGCAGCAATAAAGTTTGTTCCTCAATATTCATCCCACGTACGTCGTCACGTGCCAAAAACAACACGGCTGTCAACGTGAGAGGGAAGGAAGACTCTTGAGCAACAAAGCAACTTCAGGATTTTGACTGTATGGATTTCAAATGTGATGTGTAGCTGCCCATTGTGAAACAATGCCTCTGTATATTTTTATTATTCTTTGGTGGTGTCTTAACTACTCAGAGACAAGTTCATTTCATTCGGGTCATTTCTTTTGTAATGCATACCATCTTTAAAGCATTAGCCTGCATTTCACTGCTCTGTGATTTTCAGGGGCCAACTGGCAGTAAAATGAAAAGGGAGTCAACCCTCTGTATTAATGTAAATGATCAAATTACTACTATATATACGTTTACTTATATTCTCATCAGTTGTTAAGTACTTTCTTAAAAACAAGCTCACTAAAAAGTCTTAGTTTCTCAGTTTAGAATCCCCTCCCCCCCTTCCAAACGATAAATTGTGACATGCAACCTGTTTAACTGATTTTAATTGTAATGTCAGTATTGCCACAAAGATACCTAAAACCTATTATTTACATCACATATTAAAATCTTTGCACTGCAGCTGCTTACACTGTAAAATCTCAGCTGATCAAATTAACTGATGTATTATCCATTAATTCCATGGTATTCATCAAGTCATCAATTTAATAATAATAACAATACATTTTATTTATAGAACCACCTTTCATACAAGAATCCAGTCCAAAGTGCTTGAACAAAGTATTATCACATACAACAAAACAACGACAGTGGTATAAATAAAATCAACTAATATTAAAAGCCAAATTAAAAAGATAGGTCTTCAATTTCTTTTTAAAAATAACTAAGGAGTCTGCCATTCTCAGATCTAAAGGGAGAGTGTTTCATAGTTTAGAGCTATAAAAACAAAAAGCAGTTTTACTTTAAAGTCAAATCAACTTAAAATTTCAAAAAAGTCACATTTAGAACCACTTTAGAGTTCAAGTCTCGAGGCGTAAAATGATGCGAAAAAAAGACAAATGTTTGATAGTTCTCTTGGTCACATGTAAATTTAATGAACTTGAATGCATCTCCAAATGTTCATCAAATGAAATCCTGCACATTATGTTTTGGATATTGGAGCTTATAATGGTGTTAGGTTAAATCATTGTGTCAAGAAATACAAGGTTCTGACATCATCTGCATTGTGTGACCAGCTGTGTAGTGAGACAGAAAAATTGCAACATATAGTATCTGGTACTCAGCATCCAATTGTTTCACATCTAATTATGAGAATTGCCCCTAATTAGAGTTTCCACTCAAGAGCGTTGTGGTTATGGTTGGCGTAGTGTGGACAACAGACCAGAAGAAAGAGTAGAAAAAGTAGAGTTTTACATTCTAACAACTAAATGATAGCTCAAACAAAGTTAAATAAACCATTTTTTGCTAGTTTCAGTGCATAATCTAAAAAGATATTTTTTTACAGTGTAGTCAAGCATCTGTAGTATAACACTACAATGTAAAGGCAGGAAAAACAGCTGCCAGTTATTAAAGAGGTGCCTCAACTCTATTAAAATCAAAGGGTTGCTGTAAGCGGCTTGCAGTCAAGCATGACAAGAAACAGGAACATGGAGTCTAAAATCACCTGCTTTAACAACATCCACCCCTCTGACATCATTTTCAGCTTATATTGTTATCAGATAAGATGTAATCCATGGTAACAGTCAAATCACCAGAATATGCACATATAAGAATAACGTATAAATCTTGGTCCTACAGATTTGTGTTTGGCGATCAACGTCACCATCACCCCTTCCCCCTTCACAGTGGCCCAGGAGGGTCAAAATATCACACTCTCTTGTGTCGTGTCCCAACGGCGCCGCAACGCTGCTTTACCAGTAGTGAAATGGACCTTCCTGCCAGCAGGCACGGACCGCCCAGAGGACGAACTCCTTATTGCTCGTGTCAACATGAGAAAGGCCCGTTTCTATGGCAACTACACAAAGAGTTTCTCATGGCCCAAGATGAAGCTGACAGTAGTGAAGCAGGGGAAGATCTTTGACTTGCTTATCTTGAATGTGTCAGAGGGGGATCGGGGGCTCTACATTTGCCGGGTTCAGGAGTTTAAAAAGCACCAGGACCGCTGGAAGGCCTCGTCAAACTCCACTGCTGCTACTGAGCTCAGAGGTAAGGGCTTGATTTATTTTTTATTCTTTCCTGTGCTTTTTTTTTATCACTGGGAGTTTTGCCAAGCATGTATAATTATGTGCATCATAGTACTTCACATTTGAGATGCCTTAAAGATACACCATTAGATAACAAGTTAGCAATAGAAAATAATGAATATACAGTAGGTGTGCTTATAGATTAAAAAAGGAATTTAACACTATTGACACAACATATTAATGAGGAAACTTAAAAGCTACAGTATGGTGTTAGAAGGGTAGCACACTCATGGCTCAGTAGTTATCTTGAAAATAGACATCAATATGTGCGAATACATGATAAATCTTACTTGCTGAGGTTCTCATGTGGAGCCCCACAAGGTTCAGTGCTTGGCCCAAAGTTGTTTACTGCATCAGTCGTATGATAATGTGTCCATGTCACTAAAATTAGTTTTGTTTGCAGATGACACAAATGTATACTGTTCTGATAAGGATCTTGGGCAGATTTTGGAAATAATGCAGACAAGAGTTGATAACTTCTAAAATCAAAGTACTGGTCATGCTGAAAAAATTAATATGTCATAAAAACAGTGGCAAAAAGATGTTGGAAACCTCTGCATCAGGCTACCAATCATTCTTGGTCGGAGAAACCAGTAGCTGTAGCAGTTTATCACAGGTTGACGTCACTACGTTTGATGATGCAACGCGGAGACTTAACAACTACTTCTGTAACCACAACAGAAGCAATGTCAAATGCTTTTTTGATAGTAGCAAGACCACAAAGTTGAACGCAGATGTCAGGTCGATCCGTAGAGATAGTCCATGGCCAACAGTACAGAGCTGTGACTGTTACTGAGCAGCTCTCAACTATGAACATATGATAGTCTTTGTGGTTTTAACTAGATCTTTCTGAAGTGCTTGGGTGCCCTGTTAAAGGCCTTAACAAAGATAACAGAAATGGATCTGATAGGCCACCATAGATTTGTTAGGAGTTTTATAAAATGTCCCAAAATATCAGTAACACAACTGGGGGGATGTGCTTACATAACTTATAAGAAGTCCCAAATGAAATTTAATTGTGATAACAGTGTGCTGTAAATTCAGAAAAAAAAATAGTCCTTGGAGAGCAGTAATGAGTCTCCAGTAGTAGCAGTATATTTGACCACAACTGGATGATGTCATTTTTTTGGCTGAAGAAGCAGCGATGTTGGCTCACAGAGCAAAAGTGCTGTCCTGCTTTTGATTTGGGAGGGGAAATGTCATCGGTTAGGAACAAGCACGGGAGATAAAAGGATCCTCCACTGCAATAAGTTGTGGCTTTGAATCATCTTGGAGAAAGAGCAGAGAGAGCGTGTGAGGTTTCAATGCCACCGCTGGCACGTGAGACATTCACACAATGGAATGGATGACACATATACTGTACTGGTACCAGATATTGCACAGAAGTCCCTTTGCTTTCATAAAACCAAGTTTAAAAGCTTTGTACTTTTTTTCCTCATGACTTTTAATTTGCTTTAAATTTTGAATATAGGTCTCATGCTTTATAACAGGCCTGAAGAGACTGCTGGAAACTCTTTTGGTTTTGTCTTTAGTTCTGGCACTAATTGACCATTCGGACATGCATCCATTACTGATGCTACACCTGTCACATTACACAGCAATTTTACAGTCATGACAGTGGCAAATTTATCATCAACATTTTGAGTTATTTTTGAAAGAAAGGATCCTTGATTTTAGATAGAGTTAGACAAAAGCAAGGTTCTAATTTCAAGTAAGTAACTGCAGATGTTTGACCTGAAATGACAGCTGTCCGGGGCAGATTTTATCAGCTGTGGCTAGCTAAATAAGCTAATGTGTGACCAGTAACCCCATGGCCCAAAGCAATTAGTTGATTGTCATCTCCTTGGTCTTGGATGCTCAAGTTACCAGTGTAAATAGAAAACTAGTGAGGCAAGTTAGCTAGACATTTTTGACTATGGTAAAGCTAGAAACAACA
>JANJYP010031646.1:0-2500 GCA_024605115.1 Rastrelliger brachysoma
CCCCCCTCAGTAAAAAAGCACCACTCGTGTATACCCTGCTCAAGTAGAAGCTGCACAGTTCTTCTTACCTTTTAAATTTGGCGAAGCGCCGGGTTAACTCCTGTGCGTAAACGATGCGTTGTGAGAGATAGTGTTCATTGAATAATGAGGCATGTCCATATGGTTTGACCGGATCATATTCTTGTCGGGTGACGGGGGTGTTGAAAAGTGCGCTTCGGACCTGTTAAAGACTGTCCACTCCTCGATCCTGTCCCCCCTTACAACTGCTCCCTGCCGCGCATCCTGAGTTTGAAATGAAAAAAAAGCTTTATTACTTGTCTCTCTTCTTGCTTTTTTTCTCTCTTCCTTTCCTTCTCTCCTCTCTCTTCCTCCTGTCCCCTTCTCCCTCTCTCTCTCTCTCTGTGTCGCTGTCTGCTAAAAGGTAAACGTTTGCATTGATGCCGATCGCCAGGCATCAGCATATTCCCTTCATCTTTCAGCTTGGACTCCCCCTATCTGGTAGGTGAAATGCATTGAACCGTTAAAAAGGCACTCCATTGTGGAAAAGCAGAGCCGACTGACTGGCTGGATACAGCCCGGGTCTTGCGGTATTCGCCGTTGACGGGGAGGTTGAAAAGCAGCTGATGAGCCCCGCGGTGCACAGAACCCCTCGTTTCTTTCTGTCTTTTTTTTAAAGAAATAATCCCCCCATCGTTACATTTCTCCCCGGTTTCGTACGCAGGGAGAGAGAGAAGCGGAGCAGATTCTCCCCCCTTCAACCAAAGCTTAGTTTGTTTCTGACCTTGAACTGCCCACAAACACTCTTTTTATTTCAAAAATATGTGCCCTCTTCAAAACCATTCACACACACACGCACAGCACAGCATAGCCTCGCCGATTTAGACACCGTGCGTTTTAGGGGAGAAAAAATTGGCTTGGATAACAAACCTCCTCCGTGTAAGAAAAAAGACACTCGGGTCACAAAATGACTCCTAAAAAAGTAGAATTCCTTACCTTTAAAGTGAACAGTTAGGAGTCGTTTTCCCTCTTCTCTTCGCCTCTTTTTTAATATTCAAAAAAAGAACTCCAGGATAAATGAGTGTTGCCTCCTGTGCGTCCTGAGCGTCAGTCACCGCTTAAGAGAAGTAATGAGTGATAAAAATGACGCTCATCTATCTGCACTGTAACCTTGTGGCGTATTTAATGTAAATAAGCCCCGTTGTGTTGCCAATCCCCGTGCATACAAACGCAAAACCGCTCCTCAGGGACTCGCTTTTGCCTTTTTTTCTTTCCTCTTCTCCCTTCTCCCTTCTTCTTTTTCACCCCCCTTCAATGTATTGACGATTTATTCTAGTGCCTGGGAGCGCAATAGGGAATGAACATAATTATTTGAAAATATGATACATCAATAATGCGACAAGTCCAATTTGTGAATGAGTGCATTTCTACACCTCTCACTCTCTCTCTCTCTTTCGGAAAAGAAATTTCAAAGCGCACGTTTTGGATCTGATAAAGAAAGAGTTTTTGATTTTTTTAAACGATATATATTTCCGACTGGAGCTCCAAACTTGAAGTTGGCACAACTTTTTTTTGGAAGCGTTTAAAAAATAAAAGCACGGCTCTAAAAAAATATTAATAATACAAAAAATAAGACGTCCCGCATAGGACGGACTCTTTCCTGCAACTAAAAACGTTCCTTGCAGGATGGTTTTGATATATTATGCTTCTATAGGGGGGTGGAAGAGACTGAATAATGCAATTATAGATTCAGTGTCCCAGCGTTGACAAAAGACAGGGCTTCAATAGAGGCTTTGTTATAGGATTATATAATGATTATGGGGTAATTGGGAACGGTTTGGTAATAATAAAAAAGTATCAAGTGCTCTCTCTCGCATGGACAGCTTGTTTTTCTATAAGTGTAAGTGCATGAGTGGAGGAGTGATAAGACGGACGGACAGACAGAGAGAGTGAGAGAGAGAGAGAGAGAGAGACAGAGAGAGAGAGAGAGAGAGAGAGAGAGAGAGAGAGAGAGAGAGAGGGGTGAAGACGCTGCTGCTGACAGCTAGTGGCAGGATGACGGCAGACAGCCCCGATTATTCAAAATGTCGAACCGGGAGAGACACATTAATGCCACTGACTGAGATGCTATCGAATGGCCCCCAGAACCGGACATGGGCCCCCACAATGGAATATCTCGCAGGGGTCATATTCATAACAGCCCTGTGCGTGAACTCCCCCCTCCCTCACACACACACACACACACACACACACACACACTCACCCCTCCACCACCATCAGTCTCATCACTATCCCTCTCTCTCTCTCTCTCTCTCTCTCTCTCTCTCTCTCTCTCTCTCTCTCTACTCCACTTGTACCATGCTGTATGTGTCACAGAGAGAGAGTGTGTGTGTGAGAGAGAGGTAAAGGGTCACTATGACAGACAACACGTAACACTCCATCTGTGTGTAAAGCATTCCACACCTTACACCACATAATTTATGATTACTTTAACCACATTAAG
>JANJYP010031646.1:5000-13107 GCA_024605115.1 Rastrelliger brachysoma
TTTTAAAAATTAAACTTTAGAATTTGTATCAATTACGCTTTCATGTTCTGACAGGGGGGCTCCAATAAGAGCCAGGAGCGCTTTTTGGCTAACGGGAAAAACGTTTAACCGCGACCCCGCCTCCGTTTTCCCCACCACAACCGAGCCTCCTCCGACGGTGACATCAATCCCTCATGTGAAGCTTTTACGTTTTCAACAAATACACACTACTGTCTCGAGCTTTTGTCCCGCCATCCCACCCCTCCCGTCCAAACCGCCCTCTTGATGGCTGGGGTCAATGAGTGTGCATGTTTGTCAGCTCCGATCGTTAATGAAACGCTCGCACAAATACAGCACAGGCAAATATTTAGAGCCGAGCCTGGAGATTTCATCACGGACAAAACTGTGATTCTTCAGGGAGCGCTGTATTTCTTTATTTGCCAGGACAGAGCGTATACTCCACATCAAAACTTGTCCGGGCTTGATGAATGTGGAAGAGCAGGAAGTATACTGCCTTTGACTGATAACCAGTGTGATTTTAATCTAAATCATATGAATCAACGTCTGCCCAGAGCAGAAATAAAATATATCTAAATGAAAACATCTGACTCTAATTGATTAAGAACAATGTTCTGCATAGTAAGTCTAGAATATCCTTGTTTTGATACTGATTTGATTTCTTTTTCATCCGTGACTCAGGGGAAAAATGAACTGCTGCGTGTGGTTCATGCATGTGTTCGTATATCTTTACTTATGTTAGCATAGCCGTTTTTTCCCCCCGAAAGAATAAATACACTGCAATTGTTTGTTTTTTTCCCGAATGCTCACATGCTCTACATATATGATTGTGGGTGAAATTAAATTCGATATAAAGGATTTTTAATGTCTCCCACTATGAGACTCTTTTACCTAATTCAAACAAAGGTGGTAGCCAGAAATGAAATGTCACCTTTTTTCTCTGTTTGTACAACGTGAACCGAAATTAAACATCGCGCTGACAAAAAAAGATTGCCGCTGTTGCCAAAAGTGTGTAACAAATGGGACGCTTATTAATGAAGGATTACTTCCCTAGTTGGAGCCATGAGTCGACAATTAGGACAGCACTCAAAAGCCCCAACGCTGACCTCCTACAGTAACGTGTCATACTCCATTTTCAAGAAGACTCACATTAATATCCTTCGGGGAAATCTACGCTCACTCTTGGGTTTGACACAACTTTTTTTTTTTTGATCAATTTATCAGTCATATATTGACCTCATCTTTACAACAAACCCAGCTTCCCCTTTTCAGAGTAGAATGGGAGAATCCTCTGTACCGTTCCGCTGCCTCCTGTCCTCTCACCTTTCCACCAGAGTCCATATTTCCTGGATAGTATGCCATCATATTTTACTATTACCTATCAATTGGTTTCTAATCGCAGTAACGAGGCAGCTAGCTGGCTGGTGACAGAGCGCTAACGGCCTCGCAGGGAACATTAAGGAGGCCGGGTTATGCTGTGGGACGTTAACTACCTACAGGCGCTGGCTAATGGCTCCAAATGACCTCCTCAGTGGCTATTAGCACATAATTAGAACCTGCAGACCAGTGGTGACCTCCGCCGGACACACGTGATTATTCCTCTCTCCCCCCTGTGCTCTCCTGCTCTCTCTCCTCTTCTCTTTCCCTTTTCTCAGCCATCCTCTTTCTCTCCACTGCGCTCTTCTCTCGTCCATTCCTCCTCCTCCTCCTCGTCTCCTTTTCTCTAATGCTCTGTAGGATTACATTGACTCCCTGGTGGGAAGACTACCACTAAAATTAATCTCTTTATGGTGCCCCAGTACAAAAATACTCTACTATACCGTAGGTCCTGGGAAACTGCATTAAGAGAGAATATTCATTGCAGAACTCATACGAGGTCTGATTATTGGTATAAGAACGGTTTCAGTGTCAGGGTAAATTGAATCAGTTTTTTAAAAGCTCGCCGGTGAGCGTCGGTGCTTAAGGCCCTTTTTACCTTACTGACAATTGCCAGCACCTCCTTGACCTGATTCAGCGGCGCTTCCGTAAATCAGCAGATAATACAGCTCGGCGGTGAAAAGAGTAGCTAAACGGCAGATAAAGTGCAAGGTGCTGCCACACCACAAAAGGGCTCAGTCACACTAACCTCTGTGTACACTTCAGCAACAGTCTCCCGTTACCCAGAACAAAAGAGATGCTTTACTAGGTTAGTGTCAGCTCAGGAGCAGCAGGGAAACAATGAGAGAACAACAAAGGAATGTGCTGATTTTTTTTGTGTGTATGTGTGTGTGTGAGGGGGAAAAATGCAACACAGTACCAGTGCCTTAAATTATCAGTGAATTATCTCTGAGCCTGTGGGAATTATGTGGGTTATTTGTAACAAGCAGTCAAGGACAAGTGGGCCCTGTGTTACAACTGTGAGATGAACACTAAACATACAAAAAAAATTCTCGGCCAACATCTATCTTTCCAGGCCATCTACTAGCCTTGGAAATAAGAAAAAAAGGTATGTTTGTTCAATTCAGTTGAAGATGAGTGACGCTGGTGAGGACATATAGTACAGAGGAGACTGGACAAATGCTACTGGCACTACCACCGACACAATAAATACAGCTGTTGTACCCTTGACCGTGTCACAGGCTTGGCATAGTAGCGCGGTGTGGTAATGCTGGAAAAAAAAAGAAAAAAGCAATAGTACTCAGTCTGCCTGTTGTGCAGCTGGACAGTAAAAGACTTTGAGCAAAAGTCCAGAGGAACCAAACAAGAATCCACACCTTGGTTCAAGGTTGGGTCCCGCTAAAATTGACGGTAAATGTTGAATTGAGCCCGTCAAGGACAAGCTGGAGTCTATCTTCACATTGGATGAAAGGCAGGGATACAGTGGACAGGTCAAGTACCAATTAAAAGCTCATTTATTCTCAATAACTTTTTTTTTTTTTTTTTTTTTACAGCTCATCTGCAACAGGATGAGTTGCACTATGCCGGCTTAAAGATACAGTTCTGGCAGCTCAGTAAGTTGCAGGTTTGCAGGAGTAAAGCTGAAGCTGAAATAGTTTCAAAAGCAGATAAGCACACCAATCTGTAAGCTCAACACTGACATATTATCACCTTAAAGTTGATAAAGTGAACAAGGGACAGCATTGGCATTTATTTTGAGTCTTTTTTTGACCACCTGATGAACATCAGTCTGATATTTTGTCTTCTTCAGCTCCATTTTGGTCTCTAACTTCTAAGAAAAATATATGGTTCCTGAGTTAAATGCTACACTATGTTCACCCACACGTTGCCAACTTTGCAATTTTTACACTGAAAAACAATGCCTTCAGCATTTAGCGACATTTCTGATAAGAATAGTGACAGTGTAATGAAAAGTAATGTTGAGGACCTTAAACCCAAAACTACGAGCTGAAAGACACTGAAACACTAGCAGTAAGGGGAACTGAACAGTCTGGTAATAATTATCTGTGGGTTCATCACTATAAGTGACAGCTTTTACGTTATACAGTCACTTGATACACTCTCAGTATAAAATTATTCATCATGGCAGGATTAAATTTTTGAATTCACACAATGCATACTGCAGTCACTCAAAAAAAGACTTAACAATATATTTTGTTCTTAAAAGCCTGTTTCCTTCCTAATATGAACTAGTATTAACTACAACAGTGTTTCCTTTTGTGTGCTGAACATTATTATATAACTTTCACATATGTTCAATATGCACAAATAGATAGCATAACACCATATGTTCCATCATTACACCTTATTAAGACACATGGACGAGTTTATCACCTCTTCGCTGATAAGTTGCATGGTTAATGATAAAATTACAGTGACTTGACGCCCCAGTTTGTACGTCTGTTTTCATGCTGAGTGTGCCGAGTCTCGACAAATAGACACTTAAAACTAACATGTTGCAGCTTTCGACATTCACTGCCAAATTGTCGCAGGTATCATCACAATTACAGTAATACTTATAATATCATACTTATTGTCCGTTCTTACATGCTCTATCCCAGTCATTATTATGTAACTCAACATAGAAACATAAACAATGTACCAAGTGCCTGAATTCAACGCTGATTTGTCTATATGTATTTCAATCAAGTTGCTATTATTGCTATCTTATGACGCTCGCAGCTCTTTCTGATAGAACCTGTCAGTGTGCTAACGGTTGGCTGACACGCTGAAGAGAGAGTCCACATTTTGTCATCAGCTCTAGGAGGCTAGCTCATTTCTTCGTAAAGTATCCGACGACGAGAAAGTTGCATTCTGCACAAACTGCTCACCCTAGGTACAAATCTACCAAAAATATGTTGTTTGTCTAAATATTTGCACTTATATGAAACAAATCCTTAAGCTATGTCTGACTTTCCTGCCATCTGGTGGTAGTATGACAAAACACACTGTACACTCACTGCTAAACCTCCTGTTAGGTCTAACCACAGTACATACAATGAATGGACTGACAGCAGCTTGTAGACAGCATCAATACTTCGTGCTGTCTACAAGAATTATTGTGGAATTATTTTCTACAAAAAAAATAAGTAAACTAAAATAATTGAATAATATAAATTCTACACACAGGGGCTTTAACTAAGATGGAGACACATGCTGCAAAGCTGCAAATGCATTCATTTACCCACTTTCCTCTCATGACAAAGTTTCTCCTGCCAAAGTTTTCCCCATTTGTTGCTCTAAAAACAGGAACCTTGCGGGTTGGAAATACACACATAATGCATCAACTGACATCACTGACTACATAATCGACATCCACAATTTGCACGTGCAGCTACTTCCTACAAGGTCTCCAGATGTGTGATGCAGTCTCCCAACTGAGGCTGCATCACACACACACACATACACACACACACATACACAGGTCCTCTCAGGTCAGACCCATGCCTCATACAGTGCCCACCAGAGGCTGAAGCCCGCCACTGCAGAAGGGGTGGAGTGCGGGGGTGGGAGGCCACCACAAGACACCCGTGTGAGGCCGAGCCAAGAGGTCTCCAGAGTATTCAGACATCCCAATTTCCTGTCCTGTGTCACCAGGTCTTAAGAAGCCGTTTTGGACAGTGTCATGAGTTAGACGCACGCACACACACACACGCAGACATATAACCGCAGCCCTCACTGAATTAATTTGTTTTCATTTGCCCTCTGTCAGCAGTACTTGCTTCTTTGCTGAAGAGAGATCTCTTAAGCAAAGGTCCCTCTATCTGCTTGTTGGATTTCATCTCCCAAATCAGCTCACCACTGCTACTGCTGTTGCCGCTGCCTTGCTTGCTTTTTTAAGATATCAGGTCAAACAGCCATGAACCACAGTGTCCTGAGGAATCGCACAGTGGACACATTCTTCCTCTCTGGCATAACATTTCACATATGTACAGCACAATGGTACACCATGCAATTATATTAAGAGGAGGAATGTTGCAGTGTGGTTGATGGTAAGTATCATGGCCTCAGTGTGGGCCAATTATCATGGTGAAGGCATTGTGTCCAAAAATAGCCTCTGGTTTGGATGCTGTGTTGTTTCTGGTGGGGGGAGGAGGAAGAGGAGGTGGATGGGGGGGTGAGGGGTAGGGGGAGAGTCCAGCCGAGTGTGGCACAGCAGCTGTGCAGTGTGCTGGTCAAATGTTGGGGATGCGCACTCAAACACACACACACACACACACACACACACACACACACATACACACACACACACACACACACACACACACACACACACACACACACACACACACACACTTGTGCATAGCCAGATATGACACATAAGCAATGATACAGCAGCATGCAAACACCTATTCTTGTGTGTACACCTACATATTGATGTGGTGATAAGAACACCTGGATGCTCATGCCAAAAAAAAGAAAAAGCAAAGAAAAAAAACAGGAATAATATTATTTCTAGTGTATGGACACAGCTACAAAGGAGATGTATGTGAAGGGGAGAGAAGCTTGAGCCAGTAAGAGAAGAGAGAGAGAGAGAGACAGAGAGAGAGAGGGAGAGAGAGAGACGTTGGAAATTGCACTTCCATGTCATCCATTTCCAGGAGATGGCCGCAAACCCCTGGACACACTTAATCAGGGAAAGGGCACACCTCCGAGTATCCATTCTTTTGTAATGGCATTACACCGCACAAGTAAGATTTAGAGATCCCTTAATGTGCCCGAGTCTTCTGCATAAAAGTATATACAAAGGTTAATATTGCAATAATATGTTCCTGGAGGGCATTGTAATCATTATCTCTCTGGTGGTATCAATTAGAAGCACTTTACTGCAGGTAATGACTAAGATTCCGGTACAAAATGACATTATTATTATTATCACTATCTATAATTTCAGAGTGGATACACAAGACATAGGAGGGGGAAAAAAAGAGAAGCATAAGTTCAACCAAAGGTAGGCTTAAAAAGTGAGAGGACTTTTAATGCTGGACTCCGAGAAGGAAACTAGAGGCTGGGATGGTTGATTGGAGTGGAGCGGAGTGTGCATGTGCGCGTGCATGTACGTGCTCACGCATGTGCACGAGTGGATGTGCTGGAAGTTTCAAAGGGCCAAATAATACACAAATAAAAACGTGCTTCCTCTTATTCATGGCTTGACTGTCTGTCCCAGTTTCCTCAAAGCAGCTTGTGTGTTTGCATGAGCGCATGTGTGTGTGTGTGTGTGTGTATGTATCTATGTAAGGAGAAAGGGAAGGGGGGGCACCAGAGAAAGAGAGGACCCAAGAAAGAAAGCTTCAACAACCTGGGAACAAATATTTGCATTCCTCAAAGCACGGGAGTATTGTTCTTTGCACTCGTCTATTTATCCAGAGAAAAAGAGAGGAGGAGGAAAAAAAGAGAAGTTAGAAACGTCTGAAAAGTTGTGTATTTGTGTGTGTTTGTGTGTTGTGACCTTTGCGCTTAGCTCCAAACATTCATAACGAGTGCTCTTCCCCTTATTGACCCCCCTCATCAAAAACATGAATAATTGAGTTATAAAAAAAAATAAATAAATAAAAAAGAGAGAGCTCTTGGTCGTCCTGGCCTGGCATTAAGCGCGTGAGAAACAGGCCCCTCCGACTTTTGATTTAGCTGTTTTATATTTAATAAGCACACACAAGAGCCTTCGAGGCGCCTTTTTTTAGAAGAATTTAATTGGACATCGGTGGCATCCATCACAGGGTTGTCATGGCGTTGACCTTTCCGCAGAGGCTATTCATAACCAGGAAGTTACATGAGCCGGGTTGCTGCCTACTCCGTCACACCCACCACGGTGACGCTCTATCAGTCACACCGTCCATCCTCTGGCATGATAAGTGTAGGTGTGTGTCCGCCGACAAATCTGCTTGTTGTTGTTTAAACGTTAATGCAAAACTAAACTGTGCTTCCTATTGTTCAACAGCAGCTTCCGTTTTAAGTTGATCTCTCCACTGTGCTGTTAATGGTAATTATTATTCATAGAGGTACAGACCCTACAAGTGGATGCAGCTTTAATATGAATGCCACCAAAGGGCATGGAGCCCAGGGGCTTTAATCCTCTAAAAGCTACAGGAAAAAAAAAATCCAGCATGTTAAACAATGACTGATGGAGGACAAGATATTTGGTCAGTGTGGAAAAAAATCATAATAGGTCCTTAAACTATCAGCTTAGAGGAAACATAGATAAGACCAAAATAATTAAAACTACAAGATCAATTTAGGCGGAGGTATGCAGCGTGCCACAGCTTACGCTGGAAGTCTTTACACACTGAGTTAAAGAGCTCCCATTATCAAATGTGCCATTAATTCATNCGCCACAGCTTACGCTGGAAGTCTTTACACATTGAGTTAAAGAGCTCCCATTATCAAATGTGCCATTAATTCATAGAAAATATATGTTCAGAGATGTTTAATAACGTCTGATTTAAACATATAATCCTACTGCTGTGTAAGAAGTGGCACATAAGAAGAGAAACTCGTGCAAGTGTTTATGTTGCACCCAAACAAGAATGTGCCGATGACAATGATGAATTATTACATCATTGTTTTAGCTGATTTTCAAAGAAAACTGTAAGAGCAATTTGAATCCTGCACAGGAAGGACACACTACAGTAGGAACAGTGAGGGTGAGCATGTGCCAAAAAAGAAGAAAAAAAAA
>JANJYP010031651.1:0-10550 GCA_024605115.1 Rastrelliger brachysoma
AGCTTTACTTTTTATCACCAAAAACAATATTCATTCATTAAAATAATCCAAACAAAGCCATGTGTAATATTTAAAAATGTTAAAGAATGTTAACAATTAGCAATTACTTGATTTCCATTTAATGATTAGTGCACAATCTGAAGCTCCATGTTGATTTTTCTCCTTTTCTTCTACTGCAAGTATTTTCTAAAAATGATATGACCCTGCCTGCCAGTTTGCGGTAAACATTTTCTCATGTAGCAGGAAGCAACTTTTAGAAGCATGGGAACATAATGAGGGTGAAAATGAGTTTAATGTGAACACTTGCATGAAAAAAGCCAGAATATTTTCCACAGTGTAGGTTCAAGCAGAAAACAATGACCCAATGAAGAGGCTGTAAGTGCTCACATCAAGACTGATATTAGGTCTTAATGAAGTTGACCCACTTTCCTCCTGGAAAAAATGTGTTGTTAGATAACAGTGTCTCTTTTGTTTCGATACTGCTGCTGAGTTGAGGTGTAGTCAAATCACTCTCATAGCTTCAGGCAAGCTTTAAGCCGCCATAATCACATTATTCCCCTAATAAACACCCTCACACCTTTCCTGTGACTTGTACAACAAAAGAAACTAAAAGGCTTGATTGATTTAAACCCTGGTGATTTCTCTCTAAATTAAAATAATAGTGCTACATACAGAGATAAAATTACTACTTCGTTACATTTTAGCGGTTAGCTTTGAAGCAAAGGTACCACCGTTTTACTGGTTCAAGCTGATGCATAAATGTGAAATATTTTGTTGGTTTTCTTATTCCTACATGATAGTAAATAGAATAGTGTAAGAAATTAAGAATATATTTAGGGGAAGCTGAATTTAAATACCCGTAAACTATTCCTCTAAAAAAATAAACGAGAGAAGCAAAAGGTCCCAAAAACTGTCATTGATTTATATAAAACAGACCATGGATTTATACATTGTTATATAAAATATAACTTAGCCATACTTCTATCAAACATTAATTGATACTGTAGCAGACACCTCAAAAAACATTGTAGTTTAACTGTTTAAGTGAATGAAATACACATACAGATACAGTCATTTCGTTTATGCAGATGAATGTTGTTTATCTGCTGTCTTAAGGTTGTGCATGTGTTTAGTGGCAAACAGTTCAGTTTTAAGTGATACAACAGTCTGTTTGGACATTGTCAATTTCTGTGGGAGGGAAAAAAACTGACTGCAACAGATGTGACTAACTTTAGAAGGGTACTATGGTACAGAGCATGAAAAACGTTGACCAGACAACACTGACTGGTCGCTTTACTTAATTATGTTTTTCTTGAAAAGCGGTTACATTTCACCAAAAGCCCTGATGCCTTCCTCTCTCAATTTTGACATCTCGTCTTTTCATATCTGCTGTAGGAGGAAAGGAAGGAGGAGGAACAGATGTCACTGGGGGAAGCAAGAACATTTCTTTGTCTTTTCTTTCTCCCGAGGCTCATACTGTCTATATTCAATACAAACTGTATGTTAGAGGCACTAATACACTAAATGACAATTACTTCAGAATCTATCTTGCACTTTTTAAAAGATTATATTCTCACTATGATGCTGTTGATCATAAAATGGTTTAATTATCCACATATGCTATGCTTAAGCAATGGATTGATCAGTGCAATTTGCAGCATGTTAAATGAATAAGCTTTTAAGGACACATTGAGAAAAGGTGTGTGAGATAATCAAGACATTTGAAATTGAGCAGATTATTTCTGCTTCAGCCACATATTTGAGTACATTGGTGGTAAATGCACTCAAATATGAGTGAGTGCATTTACACCTCACTCATATTTGGTAACATTGGCATTTGTTGCAGTTGTTACTAGAGTCCTGCTACAGTCAAACTCTTTTTTACCATGCCACGTATGGTTCAAGTAGTTTCAGCTCTGATGTACAGACATTATTGACCAGTCTCTGTTCTCATGACAAGAAAATCCAGCAGTGGCAGAACTTTTATTATGCATACTGCTGAGAGAGGTGGTTTTAAGACATAAGTGAATAAAACTCCATTTCTGAGGATTTGTAATCCAAACATTAAGTATTTCACCCAAAGCAAATCAAAAAGCTGTAGTACAGCTCTTGTCTTTTTAATCAGTCTAATAAATCCACAGTCATAGTGATAACATGCTGTGACTTAACACACCGCTCATACCACTCAGCCCTACTTTCACCTTCACAGGACTTTTTGGTGCGTCATTGATCCAACATCAAACTCACCTCATCACAATGTTGTAACAACTTAAGACCCTCTTCCTGTTACACTCCCACTAGTTAAGCCCCGTTAATACAAACAAACAGGGCTGACCACTCGGAGATTACTCTTCCGAGCCCCTCTCTGTTGCCACAGTACATGAAGGCATTGTGATGGGCAGCTTCCTTGTTTGGAGAGCACAGAAAACAGGTTGTTTCACTTTTGCTGAGTATTCTTTTTCTGTCACTTGTTTCAACAGAAACCGGTATTCAAATATCTGCAGCAAAAACTTTTAAACCAGTAGTTTCCCCCCTTATTGTTCAGCACTTCAGTTGGGTTTGTTGGGACCTAGGTTGTGATTAATTTCCAAATACAATCAGTTAGTTTATGATGTTTGTCTCCTTCAAATCCTGCCCTGCACTTTACTTAGCTTGTCTGCGTCTACTTAGACATGAGTCTAAACAACAGGCTACTGGGATGCCCCAGAACCCAGTTTTGGTGGAAATATAGGACATCAAATTACAAGAGCAAGTCAGCATTATAGTGTTGTTTTCTAATGGCTTAAGCAACATTGAGGTGCAGTAGGAACCTGTTATACATTAGGTTTTCGGCATAAATACAGTACATTACCATCAAGATTTCTGGTATTTATGGGGAAATTCTAGATGAAGATTAACATAAATGTGCATGCGAAGACTGCAAGCTAATAAAAATGAATGTAAACAATGTAGGATTGAAAGTAAACAGTAAAATACTATTTAAAAAACTGTCTTTACAAAAATTTTATGAGGAAGGAAATGCATTCAATCACACTTGTTAGGCTACAAGAATAGGATGTAAACATTTTGTTCGTTTACAAGAAAAGTCCATAGGGCACCTTTTTAGTTTATTTTTCAAGCATAGCTCCTTTGTTTTCCTTTGAATAAAACCCTCTTGATTATGACTTGAGTATAATACAAAACAAATAAAAACATCACATTTTATGTCATCCCTTTGTATTGTATTGCACATTTTGTGTTGCTGGAATTGCACTTAATTACACACTTAGTGGGTATGCACAATGAATTGATCTTCCAGGAGTTATGTAGTTGGTTGAATGCAGTTTAATCTAACTGGATGCTATGGATTTCATAAAAGTTTTCAATAAGGTCTGAAATAATGTTGATTTGAGGTCTGAAGGCCAATAACAAACACATGCAGCGCATTGCGTTTCAGTACATCCATCTTTTATACTGTTGTACTAATTCCACAGTTGTTTGTCAAATTAACCTTGGTTACCAATGAATATTTACTGCTCTTGAACTCGAGGCCATCATCTCTGACAGTCTCTCTCAAGCTGATAATTATGTTCTGTCCATGGCATACCATTCCTGAGTATTTCCCATCCTTTCATCACTATGCCAACAAGCAAAACATAGGAAGTTGAAACAATGAACAGATGAAGATATGAATATCCTGGATACTGTTGTTCCATTTTCATCCACAAACATCTGCCAGTGTTGATCATTTACGTTCTGTACAATAACAGCTGCAGTGTTCAACTTTTATTTCTTTGCACAAGTTATGGACATTTTCGTATGATTTCCTTTTTCAGGTCAACAGTAAAACTGTATAAAGCAAAAGACAATTACATATGTTAAACCATTTAGGACTCTACTCAGACTCTGCACTTATTTCCTGCAGCTCTGTGTTCCTATAAGGGCTCTCAGAGGTAATTAAGCAGGCATTCAAGCATTCAATGAAGAACTATTGGGCAGTTAAACTGGCCAATTTGCACAGTTGCTCAGAAGTGCAATTTCTGGGATGAATTTAAAAGTGAAGGGGGGGGGACTCTTTCAGTTATTAATTAAACTTGGCTGAGAACATTTTGTTAATTCATATGCCTCTAAACAATGCTCTTTTTCTCAAGTGAAGTTAAAGTATTAGCTAAGCTTGATTTAAAAACGTGTTTTCTGACTGAGAATTATTTTTAAAGATTTTATAGTGCCGATGGTGATTGTCACCATCAGATGATGGTGTTTTTTTGAAGTTGTATGTACAGTATGTTGTACTACTGGTGTGTTTTCTTTAACAGTTTGCTCTTCATTCAGGTCTGACGCGCATCGTGCAGCTTGACCTGGACCTCAAATACAGGACCAACATCAGGGACCTCTTTCAAGAATTTGATCGCTTTACTCCCGGAGCAGTGATAGGCATCACCAGAGAGATGCAGCCAGTCTACAGGTAGGCAATGCAGAGCAAAGCCTCAATTTTAGTGATGCCAGTTTCTTGGAGGCATGTAAAATACTGAAATTATTAGCATAAGCTGATAGCATAAAAAGCACTGAAACAGTCGTGCTTTTAGGTGCTTGTGTTATATGTTAGTTTTGGTGATCCAGTAGGATTGCGCCAATGGACGATACCATTGTCCATCATGATTGATGACTGACATCATGATGAGAAACCAGTATCGTGAAACCACACTCCCACCTCACCAGGCACTCACTAATCACAGTCTGCACTGTTAAACATTGTTAAAACTCAGAGATTTTGCTGTCTCATCATTTACAGTATCATACACCACAACCATAAGGACAAACACAGGAGCAACGTCACTGAATCAGTTTCAGAGCAATTTGAATAATAGAAGATAATCAAAATCCTTATTTATTTATTTATTTATTTATTTATTTATTTATTTATTTATTTATTNATGACACCCATCTCTGGATGGGTCCTTATTATTATAAATATGCTGGATCTTTGTTCTCTATCATAAATGTAAAAGATGTTAGTTAGCGGATCTGTCTGTGTGTCTCTTCCGCTATGGCACACCACATCAGGCTGTGGCTCAGTTCAGTGTAAAAACTGAAACATCACTGCAGCTCAGTGCCAATACCTTTTAATCTAGACTGTGAGTGCCATTCAGTGTCAAGATGTTATGATTGGATGAAGGGCCAGCCTCTGTCAATCAATTAAAAAAAAAAAAAAATCAATTATTTTTTTTTTAATTTTAATTGTTTTGAGGCAATTTTAAGAATCAAAAAAATACATAAGTTCTTTTGTTCCAGTTTTTTAAATGTGTTTTCTGGTTTCTTTAGTCCTCAGTAATAGTAAACTGAATATCTACATGGACTGTTGGTCAAGATAAAACTTGATGTCACACCTTTGGCAGTGATTTTTTTTAATTTTTTAATTTTTTATTTTTTTTACCATTTTCAGATTCATTTAAAAAACAGATTAATTGACATTAATTGTTGTTAGTTGCAACACTAGTCACAAGCCCAGCAATTGAAAAAGGGATTTGTGGAGGGATTTGTAAATTTCCACTGGGTTAAAAAGTATTATAAATAGTTAATATTAAGAGTCAGATGATGACTTCTGTAGTGTCAATTTCTGTTAGCTCTAAAGAGACAGTCGTTAGGTAAAGTGTCATGTCAGGGTTTTTATAATGTATTTGAATGATAAGCTATTTAATTTTCCTCCATTTGTTTTTTTTGCCTTAGCTTATTGAACTCTACATACAAACTGTTTTATTCTTTTTTGAGCGTTACCATGTGTTATTTTTTGGAGTTTTTTGGATGTGTTTAGACTGATCTGGACAGCCATGTACTCATGTCAGCCAACAGGTGCTAAAGATCAAAGATTTTTGAGAGTTCATTTTATGTGCATCTTTTTATCATAGAGGCTTTATTTTTTTAATCCTGCCATCTTTACTTAAACACATGTGCATAGTTTACTCTGGACAGGATTGTTTTCTCAGTTGTCTTTTTTTAATAGAAACAAGAATAGTTAAACCCATGATGCTTGCTATACTGTATAAAGTCATATAGAATATCTGTCACACCTGAACGATACACTTAAGTTGTTTTTTACTCTGTGTGTTAAGCATTATGTGTTGAATAAATGAGACAGGCAATCTCACTTAATGGAAGCAGTTTGGTCATTGGCACAAGGACTCGTATTTGTATTCACTGAATTAACTAGCAGTAAGCCACTCAGAGCCTGGCAGCAAAGAGCCAAGAGTGTAAGATTGTGATCAATAACAGCAGACATAAAGTCACTTAAGCAAGATTGTGTAACACCAACAGTATGATGTGATGTTTTCATGAATACAATATTTTAAGTCCTTTATGCCAGAAAAATAAGTGGGAATTTGGCACGATTAAAGTAGAGTCTTCTAATCTGGAAATGTTTTGTTCTCATCCTGTGATTCAGATGTCTCTTTATTGCTGTCTGGAGTAAATAAACAATATGCTCTTCCTCTAAACTGACTAACACCAGAAATACACTGATAAAAACACCATAAAACTGTCAGTTTTATTTTGTTTTCAAAGCCAGGTCTTAAGCATCTTGACTTCAATTAACCAACTTTTTTTGTAATTAATTTTTTTATTGAATATTGAAAAGAATGTACAGCATCATGCACAACAACCACCCCACCCCATCCCTGACCAACACATTGCCCTCAATTAACTACATATCAGGTGACAGCTGAATTGCAGTATTAAAAGAAGAATGAATATTACAGTAAAATAGAGAAAAGGAAAATAGATAAATTTTAAAAAATTAAAATAAAATAAAGATAAATGAATGCATCTATTGGGAGAGTAACTCCTTCACCATTTTTTCAGGTAAGAGTTTAATCAAGTTCAACTGGACTTGTATTTGTCTTGAAAAGTAAGAGTTGAACTTGATTCAACTCTTACCTGAAATAAGATGACCTGGACGAATGAGAATATTCACAGATCCTTCACCATTTCTATACCATTTAACCAGTTGTTGACAGTATCTTCCTTAACATGGTTTATTCTTGCAGAGGATAATTCCAAGTATAAAATGTCTACAAGAGTATATAACCAATGTTTAATTGAGAGATCATGAGGTGGGAGCCATCTCTGGACCACCAGTTTCTTGGCAGCCGTGATACCTGCTAACCATAGTTTACGTGTTTTCTCTGTGATAGGAAACCTTGAGTCATCAAGTAATAGGTGTAGGGCACGATCCATGGGAAAATCAATGCCTGTCAGAGTAGATATTATATCCACAATATTAGTCCAGAAAGTCAGAACGTCTGGACAAGCCCACACAGAATGCATAAAAGTCCCCACAGTGCCAAATGGACAAAAAGTACAATAAGAGTGAGGGGCTAACCCCATTGAATATCTCTTATGGGGGGTCAGATAGGTGCGATAACATATATTCAAGTGGATAAATTGATGATTGGGGTTTTTTATTGAGCCTGTGACATTGTCCCATATTGCTTCCCAATCTAGATCTTCCTGTGGATTTCCTAAGTCTCTTTTCCATTCTCTATTAAGGCTGTCTGAATGTTTTCAATGTGCCCACAGAAATAAGTAAAGGAATGACACTATTCTTCTTGGGGCTCTTTGTATCTTTTCCACTATAGGGTGCATTTTTAGGTTTGAACCCCACTGAATATTGTGCGATTTAAGAGCTGACCGTAACTTAAGAAAGTGAAAGAGGGAATGTTTAGGAACATCATATTGTGTTATTAAGTCACAGAAACTCAAACTAGTCAAACAGAAACTAGTCTGAAATTAGGGAGAGCCCAACCTCCTTGTGAATTGGGTAGTTGTAGCACTGACCATTTTATTCGTGGACGTCTCTTATTCCATATAAAGGACTTGAGCAAAGAGTCCAACTTTTTCCAATAACCAACAGGAGGAGAGAGAAGTAGGAGAGGGGCATCCATCTATTCAAATCATTTTCTATTTTCTTTAATGTGCAATTATTATTAATTTTGACGATAGTAGATACAGAAGGTGTTACTTTAACCTAAATAGGTCACCTGGTTAGCTACAACAATGTCTGCAGGGAGAGTCAGCTCATTTTGGCCTACATTGAGGAGCATTAGAACAGACTTATTTTGAATCCTACAAGTTTCAATTAACCAACTTTAACCTCAGACTGGCACTGCAGAGCTTGAGACCAAACTCCATCACACTCTTATCTTAGCCTTGCACAACTGTTTAAAAGACAGGATAGGTCCCCTTATATAATGAACTTCAAATGTTTGGTCACTTTCTTGTTCTTATTTGGTTATTCTTTGATCAACCGTATGTTCCCATCTAAATTATTTCTTAATTTGATTAATGAAAAGTGCTTGTGTAGCTAACCACTGAGAGTTATGTGGTCATGTGGTGCATTTTGTTAAATGGGAAAAAGTTTGTACATTTGAGATAACCCGTTGCTTCTGTTTACACAGTTGATCCTTTTTTTATCAATCTGGAAAACTGTTGAGTCAGAAGTTTTGGAAATCTGCACACTCCATGTTTCCATAATTACCTTCTCCGTTCAGTTCTCTCATCAGAATGTTTTTCTTTATCATATTTACTTCAGAATCAGAAGCGTCTGATTAAGATAACGAAGGAACGCGCTGCCCACATTCATCCACTCCATCATAGCACCAGCTGTTCTTTTCTTTTACCTTGTTAGGACCAATAAGGGATTTTTTGGGAGTGTGTGTGTCTGTGTGCGTGTGAGAGCGCCTGTGTGTGTGTATGCACATGTAAACAAGGGACTTCAACTTTCAAGCTTTGTTCCTCAGTTAATTTTTTTTTCCATCCTTCTCCAAGATAGTAAAACAAACACGCCTGGACCGTTTAGACTACTTCACTGTTTTCCACCCAGGCATAGCATCAAAACAGGACGTTAGAGTGTGTGTGTGTGTGTGTGTGTGTGTGTGTGTGTGTGTGTGTGTGTGTGTGTGTGTGTGTGTGAGAGAGAGAGAGAGAGAGAGAGCGCGAGAGGGATAGTAGGGTCCATATCAGGCAAGGTCAGGTGGGAGGTTTCATGTAACAGCTGCTTACTGGAATAAACATGCAGCCAGGTGGTTTCCTCTGTGGGTTTTGGTGTGTGAATGAAAACAATGAATCACACTGTGTCCTCCTCATACTTTACAACTGTTTACATCTTCCAACCTATTTTCTTCATGTCATTCACCACCAGCCTTATTTATCAGTATCTTCTACACCTGTAAATGTATCTGCGTATCTGTGTGCCAATACTGTAAAATGTTTAAAGGAGTTACATACATTGTAACTAAGTGCATGTGATACTGATTGTGATAAGTCTGTAAATGTGACATCATCACTCAATCCTAAATAATTGCATTCACATCTTATGACGTACAGAATCAAGCTTTGGTGAAAAGAGATTCTTTGTTTTAAAGGAGTAATCTGCTGTTTATTATAATGACATTAACATTCCTCAAATGTTACATAAAAGCAGACACCATACGTATAATACAGTGTCTGAATTTGTGTGAGACATAGTTGTAATTTAAGTTGGTATGGTAGCAACAGTGTGTACGTGACAGTAAAGCTCGGTCTGCATAACTGTAAACGGTGATGTCGGGTTTCTGCGTAGGTCATTTTAGAAGTGGAGCTATAGCTTTCCTGGCAGGCTCCACTTGGCACAAACAGATCTGTATCTGCCTCTGCCTGCTTCTGAAGTATGGCGGCACTGTATTTCACTGGGGAAGCCCCCCGCTAATGTTCCTGTGAGCTCAGATGCATATATTTAAAACACTCAGTTCATGCAGTTTCCCATGAATTGACTCATTTGTTGATATTAAAGCAGTGTCTATAAAAGTTGGTGTATATAAGTGCGTGCTGAGATGTCTTTTATGTGAGAGTCTTGAGTCTGAAGGACAACTCTTTCAGTTCGCATATTTGACCGATCTCAGAGTTTTGAAGCACATTCCAGGACCAGCAATAGATTTTTTTTTCCCCTTCTCTTTTAAGAAGGAAATGAAAAGTGTTGACAGCAGTTTATGCTTTACGTCACTGAGACTCTCAAGGTTATTGCTTTTTACCTGGGCACTTGTCTCTTTGCTTGACTATAACAAGTGAAGTAATAAGAAAACCAATGAAAACTCTGAAGATCATCTTTTTTGGTTATTTGTTTTTCCATGAGACTTGGTCAGGTGCAGTATCTGAATATAAATCCAAACTTTCAATGGACAGTGAAATGTTTAGTAATGACTGTTGGTTTGAATAGCATCAACAGTATTAACCTGAATATAACCCATTTTCCTAAAAAAAGAATTACCTTAGAAAAAGTCAGGCTTGTGTTGCATGTGAAGACTCGACAACAGGTGTTAGAAATTGGGGTGTCTTTTTATAATCAATGTTATCTCTTATATTTGGAGCAGACTGTTACAGGAAAAAAAGAAAGAAGAGAACTCCATCTGTGCATCCCAAAGCAAACTAGCAATGATACACTTAACCTCCCTCCTACCACTCAGTCTTTCCCATCCATTTTGAATGACCTGTGTTGAGTAGTGTGTTCTGTTTTTGTTGGGGGTCATCCAGCCTTCCAGATG
>JANJYP010031657.1:0-37107 GCA_024605115.1 Rastrelliger brachysoma
GCTTTAACAAGTGTGCACATAACATCCTGGAATGTTTTTTTTATGTTATTGACATGACATCTGCTCTGACCTAAGATGTGCTTATTCAGTATGCATGCAGTTATAGAAGTCTAAATTTGAAAGCAAAATTTTACAGTTGTATGTTCATAAGTAAAACTTGCTTTAAAATGCATTAACAAGATAACTTTTTTACTGTTCGCTTTAAACATTTACTGTGAATTAGAAAAAATTACCCCTCACCATCCGTCACAGCTCTGTTCCGACTCCGGTGCCTGTGCCGCAGCAATGAAAACCCATTCAAATCAGTCAGGATGTTTCCACCACATACGTCTCTGATCTGTCCCAGCTCCAGCATCCGGCAGAAATACACAGCAGTTCTAGCCATGATCAGTTCAAGTTGATTATATTGTAGCAAACAGGATGTGGAACACACAAAGTATCTGGTGGTTTAAAAATAAAATAATCCTCAAACTCACATTGGTGAAACACCACTTTATTTTAAAAATCTGAGCTGAAAAATGCACAAAATTTCACGTAGTGTTCTTGATATGACCTGCAAATGTTTACATCCCGACTAAAACCTAGTTTATACTTCTGCGGACGTAGTTACGGACACAANGAGTGTTCTTGATATGACCTGCAAATGTTTACATCCCGACCAAAACCTAGTTTATACTTCTGCGGACGTAGTTACGGACACAAGCTGACGCAGGCATTGAGCATTTATAGTTCTACATTGCTCCCGTTGCTCTGCTTCTCTTCCGGTCAATGTATAACAACAAACTGAATAATGGCAACCAAGGTGGAGTGCGTGTTTGGAGTTGGAGCTGATCGATACTGAGGAGCAGATGGTTTTATTAAAAATGTTGAAGCGCCAGCAACAGACCAGGCATTTGCGGAGGTGGCATGTATGGCCACTTCACATGTCACGACTGAGTCGCTTCTCTGCTTAGCTGGACAACGTCTCTTTTAAATTAAAGAGTGAATGATTATTAGTCTGAGTTAGTTTACAACCTGTAGTCAATATTAATGTTTAATCATAAACACATAAATAACCAACAGTGTACACATCGCGATAAACTCGGGAGGGTTACATAGCTAGGTCCACAGAAGTATAAACTGGGCTTTACTTGTCAAATTCCCGCGTGTTTGTAGTTCACTGTGATCCCGTGCTCTCATGAGTCATGCTACTCAGCGCTGCAATAGATCTGAGATAGAGCTGGAATGGATTCAGTGGGTGAGAGTTTGCTGCATGGGTCAGACCATAGTCTGAGCGGAGCTGCTGTGGAAATTGGGAGTTAGACCTCAGTTACAAACCCCCTCTATACCGCATCAGTTGTAAGCATTATAATGCGATTAGTCAGGTCAAATAATCAGGTTGCATGCAGAAGATATTTCAGAGTCCCTGATAATATCAAATAATCTTTGCTGACAGGCAGATAAGGATAATTAGTGGATTAAATCACACTAAATCACACAAATTTGATTAAATAAAAGATAAATATTCAGATTTGTGCTGAAAAACTGTAAGGAGGAGATGGATTGGTGCACTGATTGAAATTTGTTAATGAAAAGTTATTTCAATGTTATTTGTGTTAATGGCGGTATAGACTGGAAGTAGTTTTTTGACAGCTACTTGTGGGCTTTTATTTTAAGGTCATGTATAATCTTCCTGTCTCATTCTCACTTTCTCACTTATCCATCTCTACTGTCTGTACAGTATGAACCCAGGGGTCCAGGTCGGCCTCTTTATCAGCGCCGCATCTCCTCTAGCTACCCAGATGAATCATCTCCAGCCAACACCCACAATGCCCTATCCCATCAGCCCCAGCCATGTACATCAGACCCCCAGGACCACCCCCATTCACACATACAGCATCATCAGCACCCACACACCCCCTACAGTTATCCCCCACATGACCTCTGGCCCAGCAATGGTGGGGGTCCCGGTCCGTTCCAGAACATTCCATGTAACGGAGCCGGCACACTCGCGCAGCACCGGGACCTTCTAGGTAGGTATCGTAAAAAACACTGCTGCTGGGTTTTTTGTTTTTTTTTTTAAGTTTATTTGTTAATTTTCATTCTAAAATATTAAATGTTGTGTAAAAGTCTGATTTACCTCTCCTGTCTCCACCTCTTTCCATTTACCTGCATTTGTCTTTTCCCGGGATCCGGCAGCTTCTAAGGCCCTTCGTCAGACAGAGGAGCAGGTAAAAGCTGAGGCGACAGCAGCACAGCAGACACATCCGCACTCTCTCAACTCCCTTCAGCACCTTGGACAGTTTCCTCCTCTCATGCCCAATAACAAGCAGCAGCAGCCACCGCCACCACAGGCTCCCACGGAGCCCAACCAGAATGCTCCAAATTTAAGCAAACCACCTACCATGTCCTACGCCAGCGCCCTGCGTGCTCCACCCAAGCCCCGAGCTGTTCGCCCTGAGCAGGTCAAAAAGAACAGCGACCCACTCTCCCTCCTACAAGAGCTGAGTATAGGAAGTTCAATTGGTAGCAATGGGTACTATTCCTACTTCAAATGAGTGTCCCCTCTCCCACATAATAAGTGATAAAATATAAATCTAAAAAAAAAAAGGAAAACTGTCTCTTAATATAAAAAAAAAAAAAAAAAATAGTGCAAAGTGCATTTACAAATTGTTTCTATCAGTAGGTTTGTTTTCTGCATTTTTTTCCTTTTAACTTTTTATTTGTCATTTTTTCTCCTGTTTCACATATCTGTGAAGAAAATAAGTATATATATAATGAATGCATTACTGGTATATATACATACTCATTATGTATATATGAATATATACTTATATTATCTACACTTGTATATGTACGTAATGCTAAAAAAAAGTTTAAAAAAAAGAAAAGAAAAAAAAAAAGGTGAGGTTAGTTGACCACTTAGCTACCTACATATTTTTACCTTATTGAAGTTGGTTTTGTTGGTTACTAAATACATATGTTGGAAGTTTTTTTTGTTTTGTTTTTTCATTTTGTATTCCTCTGTTTTGGGTGGACGTTATGTCTTGATTTTCATACTACTGTAGTTGTAACGGACAAAAGCTAAGTGGTCAACTGACAAAGAAACTACATGGAACAGTGTATAGAAGTAGATAAATTTTCCTCTAATCTGTACATATAAAGAAAATAAATGACTGAATTGTATGCCACAGACATGTCCTTAAATTCCTGTATCATGCTAGCATTTGCATTATGATTGCTTTCCCTTCGTTGGCTTCTGATCATTAATTCTTAGACATTCTTACCTGGGAATCGCCTTCAGTGATTTTTAATAGTAAATGTGATTTTATTTACGGAAAAATAACAATACAAATATTGATTGCATATGTTTTTCTTTTCACCAATGTCTCATCAGCAACAATAGATATAGTGTGAAAATGTCAAAATAGCAACAATCATGTCAAATCATCTTTTTGTTTGCTTTAAGGATCAGAAATAACCAGACATTGCTTTCTGTGATAAGATTATCCCGAACTGCTTCGCTTGTGGCCGATGCTCATTTTTATTCCTTCTTGTTTGTTTATTTTCCTTCGTTGAGAAAGTCATTGCATTGTGACCGTTTTCTTTTCAACTCATGACAAATGGGTTGTCAACAAAATCTTCACCAAGGAGATTGTTTCAATAACTAATGGGGAGTTTACATGTGTTGTTTGTCGCTAACGGACATGGAGTTTTATTTTCTTTGAAAAGGTTGCAGTACTCTGAGGGTTTGTGAAAGTGACAAGAGAGTGGTGTGGCATGATAGGGAAGTTGAAACTGATAGCTTGATCAACACTTGTCAGTCAGATGTTTTTGAACACGCTAAATGTGAGCATTTTTGGTTACATCTGATGTCTATATGAAACTTTAGATTCAGTGAAAAATTCCCTGAAATTTGAAAAAAAAAAAAAAAAAGTGTGAAATGCATTGTGTTTTATTGGAAATGACCTGGATTTATGTAGCTGTAGTCAACAGTCAATTCTAGCACTGTTTACCATTTTAACATACAGTTGTTCTCACAGATGTTTTGCAGTCAGAGATTTTACCAATTTCTAAATGCCTTTTGGTAGTGTAAACCAGATCGCCCAAAGATCCTTTTGCCATTTTCTCTGTAAGACAATCTGTGTAATATGAACTTTATAACTAATAACCATTTATCTCTTTCCACCAAAAACATTGATCATTTCCCATAAAATAAAGCATTTCCCAATTCTTAGATATAATTTCCAAATCAAGGTATTTAAAGCAAACACTGTTTGAAATTTAAAGAAAAAAAACCTATTAAAAAGTAACCATTAACTAAGCTGTTCAAAGATGTAGGACTGATAGTGTGTCAGTTTTTAGACTTGCATCATAAGAATGAAATGGTAATGTCATGGAAGTTGTTCCTCGTCATTTTGAGAATTCAATTATCCACTTTTTTCACTCTTGATTNCGCATCATAAGAATGAAATGGTAATGTCATGGAAGTTGTTCCTCATCATTTTGAGAATTCAATTATCCACTTTTTTCACTCTTGATTGGTATATTAATATTACAGCAGTAGATGGATCTTGTTCTTTTTTATTTCATTGAAGAAAAAAAAAAGCTCTTACCATGCCTTTCATCTGCTCAACCCACAACATTTTCCCCTCTTATGTCCTACAAAATATTGTATCATGTTACTAGGGAACCTTAACGATTGCGTTCCACTCAGTGAGTTTCTTGTTATCGATTGACACCCAAGGAGGCCACAAAGCTACATGCACATGAATTTTACCACTCAGATACTGACGCTTTGGTCACTTAAGTCCCATGTAGGTAAAATATAAAAAAGATGCTGATAAACTATATCTGCCAAGTTTTTCCTTTTATGATAAAAGCAATACTGGAAACAGTTGTCCAGTGTTTAGTCCTGTTATATGTAATTCATTAATTGTTATAACTCCACTGCCCCACCTGCAAATTGGTAAAACAAAAAAAATCTCATCTCGCTGTATCATGACTTTCATATGAAAGTCGGTCACTTCCTTCGATGTGTTCTTAACAGTCAGCGGAGAGCCTCATGCAGCTATGGTTTTATTTCATGTTTTTTGAAGTTGTAATTCAGAGGTCCAGATTTTTTGACTTAGTGGAGAACAACACATACTTGTAAATATGCATTTTCTAGGTATTTACAAACAAGAACTTTGGGAGCGCCTCAATTTTGTAGAAGCTGTTCAAAGAAGAGGTATGCCCTTTTATGCAAATTCACAAAAAAAAAAAAAAAACCTAATAATTCTAGAAATGGACAACAACAACCCAGTTGGTAGTTGCAACCTCTCGTAACTTTTTAGATATTTTTTTTTTAAGATGGTGTCTGGCTGATTTGACAAAGAGGAGAATTTATGTTGCAGCTGTTTAAGACAACTTATTTCACTGTACAATACATATTTTTAAGTATATGTCGCTGGATTTGTCCTGTTCTGTTTTCTCACCTCTTCACAGCTATAAAACAATCAACATGGATTTTATTTTTTTTTTTTTCAAATGTGAAGACTGTTGTTTTTTTTTTTTTTCTTTTTGTTTTCTTTTAATGCATGTTGAAATGACCAGCTGGTTTTTAATCCCTGTTTTTATCAGTTTGTATTGATTTGTGGATGAAAAAAAGAAGCTTTTGTTCAACCTACAGAGTCAAAAATTTTGGTATATTATTTGATGTGTACGATAACTTGTGACATTATCAGCAAAACTATTATAATATTTTACTAACACGTCAATCAAATATGTAATGGTCATGTAAGTTCTTTTTATTTTTGTTTCTGCGGTTATTTAGCAGGGCGAAAGCTGAGGTTGCTCCCTGGAGTGTGTTGTATTTACAGAAGCTTTGTACGTGTTCGTTTGGGGAAACAAAAACAAAAAAAAAAAAGTCGTTGGCTAATCTCTGAAGTCGTGCAATACTAATATTTCACCGCTTCTTCAGCTATACTTTTATTTATTTTTTTTTAAGCAGAAGAGATTGAGCCAAAGACATTTTAAAGGGATTTTATTTAGTTTTTTCCTTATTGCTCCTTTGTTGTTTCCGGCCACATTTTTGTCCTGTCAGAAGTTTGTTTTTTTTTTTTTTTTTCTTTTTTTGCTTAATTTTTTTTTTTTTAATCAGTTTTGACAGGAACCTTGCTTTGAAATTAAGGATCTTTACACTTGTAATGAAGTTAGATTTGCACCATATATAACCACATGAATTTGACATCATTTTGAAAATATTATTGCCTTTTTTTTTTTTTTTAAAGAAAACAAACCCACCTTGTGTGTGTGTGTGTGTGTGTGTGTGTGTGTGTGTGTGTGTGTGGCACATGTGAAGGGAGCAACCTTTTGCCCAGCCAGTAGAGAGCACTGTGTTCAGCCTTCTATAAACGCCACATCTCTTCCTGTTATCTGTTCGCTCTCCTCTCTTCTTCCCTCGCTGCAGTGAATCAATGGCACACCCGTTCACCCTGCCCCCCCACCCTTTACCCCCTTTTCCCTCCAGTCCCATTGGTTCATCCCTCGTGGGTACAAAAATAATGAATAGATCTGTTTTACTCTTCTTCATTTCAATTGGTGGTGGTTATAATAAAGGATTTAGACTGTGTTTCAAAGGTTTATTTTTTTTTTTATTTGTTTCTCTATTAAAGTGTTTTTATTGAAAGTGCTTGAATTCTGTCTTTTTTCCCGCTTATCCTCTGCTAGAGAAGATTGTACTACAGAGAAGCCCCTCTGTCTTATCTGCATATATCAGAAGGATCTCTTGTCACAGTGTTAAGCAGTATTTAACTAAAACGTACAACACCAATGTCAAAGCATTTTTACAGATGGTTTTTCCTGAAGAGATAAAAACTAAAAAAGAACAATGTTTTAAGTATTGAATATCTTTGCTTGATTCAGGAACAAAAACTCTCCCCAGTCTACCTGGAAAATGATGTCACTCAGCAACAGTGTGTGTTCTCAACATCCACTCACCCTCACTCATTTCTTCACTACAGTAAATTTCACAAACACATCATGAGCTTGTCAAGATTTAATTTTCATTACAAAGGCATAGTATGTAACAAACACACACACAATATACTGCATTCCAAAACTTTTTAATAGCAAGTAAGAAAGACATACATAAAAGAAAATGTCAGCAGTTGCTGTCACTGCTAATTTTACCATCTGGATTTTGTTTGTTTCATTCAAGTCTAACAAAATGTATTTGGAAATATACTAACTGCACTTTTACCCTGAACAGGCTCACAGCATGATGCTTGTAGGTCTCACAAGCTGCTGCATGGCTATGAGTGGTACACTGACATTACACCAGCTTTTGCACAAAAAAGAGTACCGCACATGCAGCACCCCGGTTCAATTCAGCCAAGGGATTTATGCTGTTAGTAACTCCCCTCTCTCTTTCCCTGTTTCCTGTTGGCCTCCCTGCCACTTCCTAGCCAAATAAGGGGGAAAAAAGCTGAAAAATATTAATTGCTGAACTGCTCACCTCTTCTTCATAGGCAATGCCAAATATAAACACTTGTGTGTCTTAGTATACCCACAGCTATGTACAATAAAACCTCAAGATCATTATTTTCTGGAAAAGCAGGTTTAAAAGAAGCATGCAGAGCCTGAAATTTCACAGTATTTACTGTTATGACAAATGTACAAACCTTCTGCTATGCCAACTGAATAACATGATGATGTCCTTTTTCATACTATGATTGTTATGTTGCAGTCTCAGTTGCACTCTGCATTGGAAAACATTTATACTATACAGTATATGTAATGTGGAGGCCTAAATGTTATCTGTATTACTAACCATAGAGAAATGTAAATACCCTTTTTCAACTTGTATCAAATAGATTGTGACATAAGAAAATGTGATTTATTTACTTATTTTTTAAAAATTTTATATTAGTTTGGTTTAGGAGCTGCCAACAAAAAAGTAAAAGGCCTTGTATGTGCACCTGCTAGAACTGAACCTTTTCCAACATGGTCATTGTGGCTGACTGTGCGGGTGTTTAGCATTCAGTCTGAGACACACACACACACAAACCTGCTTTGTGCTTGTACTCTTCTCTAAATCATTGATTTACTCAAGAATCTTGTGATTTAATAGATATATCATCTTTAAATTGTTCATGATACATTTTATAAATGTGCAACCTAACATTTTACTATACAGCATATATATATATATATATATATATATATATATATATATATNGTAGATGTATCTTGACTTCTCTTACTTAATTGGCATTCCTTGTAAATAAGTTATTCCTTGAGTGAACCAGTACAAAAAATAACAGACGAACATTAGTTATGTACAAAATATCATACACAATGTGGTACATATGCAGGCCATACAACTGTATGCACTATATTCTCAAAATGTATATAAATCAGAAATCGTATGCCTTATTAACTAGGGTGTGCATAATGATGACTCTTGACAGACCAAACCAGACCTGTGTCAAGTAACAGACTAACAGAGAGAATTATATTATGGTTGGAAATATTGTAGAGAAAAAAGTAAGTATACTAAAAGTACTTACCACCAATTACCACTAGGTATTGTGGAGATTACCTTTTTTTACTCAGCATAAGGCAAACATATGAAACTTGTACAAAAGGCCCATATTCAAGTTGCTGTATTTTGGTAGGCAGGTACATTTCCCATCAAGTCTGTAGTTGGCTCACACAAGAACCAGTTCCTTATCTCAAACTTTTTTGGGCCTCTTGTTCTTGAAATGAATCTAACATCTGTTCTCTAAACAAAAGACACAGTCGCTCAAATTCAAATTTAAAAAAAAATCTGTCAGTGTATCTGTCTGTCTAGCTATCACTCCATTTGTTCTGGCTCAGCATCCATGCAGGTCTCCCACGGATTCCTAGGCATCTGGGGCATAGAGAGGATCAGGAGGGCGATGCCACTGAGAAAGAGGAGGACAAAGCCTACGCAGGCACAAGCGAATGACCAGGCGTAGTAGTATTCGATCCAGATTGTATCTTCGCTCTCAATCATGCGCTTGACTGATTGACGCATCACCTCCAGTGAGATGAAGGCACAGAGACCTGGGAAAGAATGAAGCATTTGTTTTTCATAGTATGATGAAAAACAAATAAACAAAAAGGGAAAAATGAAATGTTGCTTTGTTAACTGAGCCCACCTGCAAATGCATAGAACATGCCAGCAGGTTTGAGGAGGTAGTCTCTTCCTTTGCCTTTACCAGTGCACGATCCAATCAAACACATAGACCCAAAAATCATGAAGGCCAGACTGAAGATGGAGATGGCCGCTGCAGAGATGTTGTACTCTGGAACAGAGACCAAGACTGTTGACATGATCTGACCTTTATTAAAGCACTCACAGTGCACATTCATGGTTAATGTTTTAAACTTCTAGGCCACTGTAAATGCTAAAACAGAGGTCTGAATCTAGTATTAACTGTTGCAGTCATCTGGTGATCAGTATGGCACGAGACACATCTCAGGTTCTATGATCAATAAGAAGACATAGCTTTAACAAGCAACACTGAATTATTTAGTGGCCACATGCTCTTCCATTTCAAACTGAGTAATACATGCATCAGTCAGTACAGGGATCACTAGGTGTGTGGCATATATTTAGGCAGCCTGGCCATTTGAAATCAGGCTTTAGTTGTTGCATTGAATTCACTTGCTAACTATATGTGGACAATTAAGAACTTCTGGTTAGTTGAATAATAGCTTGATCTCAAATATTTTGTCTAAAGTAAGGTCACTTTTCTTTTCTTTTCTTTTCTTTCATTTCTCAACTGTATGTTTCTGGAAATAATCCATGCATTTAATGAGTCATTCATGTCAGGTTACATTTTATAGATAAGATTGTCTTTTTTTCTTTATTTCTAATTTTGTGTCTGGCTTTGGCTACATAGACAATACTAGACAATATTAGAAGTATCAATTCAATTAGACTTACAGTTATAGTTATGTTTACATTTACAAATGTATAACATGAATGCAATCTGGTCCTCGTCTTTACAGATAGTGTGTCTGTGTAACAGGAACAGCAGCTGGCTTATTTTTTGTGAGAAGAGAGGTGGATAGGAGATGTGGCCTTTGATCTACAGCCTGTTCCCCTGAACCATGCCCAGGGGAGAGGCACTCTTCTGGGGGAGAGAGCCTTCATCTTGTACTGGCAGGCATGGACATCCTCTGAAAAGTGTGTGCATATCTGTGGCAATTATTGTCTAATGCATGCTGAAACACCCATGTTTCCTAACAACAGGAGTGAGGTAGACATCAAAAATACATCAGCATTTTCAATAATATGGGGTGTATATCATTAGACCATAAGATTATTCAGTCCTCAAAAAGATGAGATTACCTGCGAAAAAGGTCAATCATCCAACTTAGTAAAGGCTTCATTCAGTGCAAAAGATGTTTGGTTTTGAAGTCATGATATTGCAACATATGTGTTGATTTTGATCAGTAAAGCAGTGTTATGTAGTTGTAATCAATTTTGTATGTATGTGTGTGTGTGTGTGTGTGTGTGTGTGTATACACATGTTGTTATATATGCATATGCATTTGTACTGTAGGTCTGTGTGCACTTTTGTTGGATTATTTATGTGTATTTACTGTAGATCTATGCATACATTACATTTTTAGGATAGGGATAGGGATTTTTTTTTTATTGGTTGAATTCCCTCCAGGATTGCCAAACATTCATGCTATCTGTACTCTCAGTTCCCAAAAATGAGATGTCGCAATAAAGTTTTTGTTAACATTATGTTTGTAATGTATGCAGGACCACTTTTGTGCAGTATTCTTTGCAGTATTGTGAACTTGCAAGATTTCTATTACACGTAATTTATTTTTTACTCCCTATGGCAGATAGAGACTAACTGTGTAGATGGATGGCCCTGTGGTGATATACATTAACTATGCTCATTCAACCTTATACACCATGGTATAGCCAAATGGTTCACTCAAGAGTGAATAACACAACAGGGCACTTAGGTCAGTGCTGCAATAATTTCAGTAAACTTGTAGTGTCCCGAGAGCTAGCCAGCAGCACTGGACTATGCATATATATATATATATATATATATATATATATATATAGGCTATATATGGAGGAGTATGGTAGTGTATGGTGGAAGGAAGTGTAAACCAACATTACATAATGTGAAACACTTTTAACTTTTAACTTCTGAGACAAATTTGCATTTTTCAAAATTACAAAAATTCATAATGCAATTTCAGTGCAGTATAATATGGGCTGTCCCAAAGAGAGGGGGGGTTAATATAGCTCTATGAAATGTGATCTCTGTGCAGACACAGCCACAGTTGAACATTGGGTTGAGAAAGTCAAAGGAAAATCCAATTGCCTTTCACTTCAGATTTCTAAATAGCCTATAATAAGTTTTGTCATTGACAGTTGGTCAAATACATCTGCTCTGACATCAATGACTATCATGTGGTCAAAAGTGATATATGAATGAAACTCTGAGCCCACAGACAGTAGAGCAGCACAACCAGGGGAGGTCAGTTGGGAAACTGTGAGGCAGTCAACTTGATGTGTTTGATGTTCCACTTCACACAGACTGGGGTTTTACAAAGTGAATCCAGATATCTCTCTTTTTTATTTTTATACAGGATGCACTGAAAGTAACCAATTATAGAAACTTACCTTTTTGTGTTTTGTATTCAAATATCTCAGCATCCTGCCCTGGAGTGAAGTGCCTGAAGTAAGTGCAGTTTTCATCTGCAAAAATTAAGAAAATGGGATTTAGATCATAAATAAACCTACATTCTCAGATTTTTTTTACCACTTGTTTGCAGTGCAACAAAATGTAAAAGCACATACATGCCATCACCTTATAAAAACAATATAGTGAATGTGTGCCTATTTACACATTTAACCTGCAGTCTATTCTTCAGCTTCTTCAACTCTTAAGGAAAAGGATTCTTTAGTTGTTAAACGCTGCACTATGTTAACCAGCTGGTCTCAGAATGTAGGACAATCAACATACTGTACAGTTGGGTTTTTAGAGTTTTTTTCTTTGAGAACAGCTTCATTCTTTCATTTGCTGATTTTGCGCACCAGTATGTTACTTTGACATAAATTAAGAAGCCTAAGTTAAGCCTCAGTTTAGTGACATTTTCACACCTCCCTTCAAGCTTTGCCCCACATACCTCTGCACCATTGGCTGTACTCCACCTGTTGCAATATCCAATCTATTTCATATTGTTTTTTCAAAAGCATCTCACAGATTGACACCCTGAGGACAAAATTACCACTAAAATGGTTGCATGATGCCATGCAGACCTTGATCTGCTGTGTGTGGATTGACTATCAAAAATAAGATGCTTACAATAGTTGACAAGTGTTAAACATTGGGGATTTGCACAAATAAAGCCAGGCAGTTTTATGTGATCACTGTGTAGTCTGATTAAATGAATACTCTTCCAAGTGTCAAACTAAACATTTGAATCCATTTTAGAAACAGGTATGATTTTCTGTCAAATCTTGATAATATTTTCTTTATATCATAACATGGGTTTTAAAATGTAGATATGATACTTGATCACACACTCACAGGGCGGCTAACACTTAACATCTGAGACTTCACTTCATGCAATGTGTTTCTGAAAGCAGAGGAATGCTTGGCATTAAAAAGAAATATAGCAGTGGTTCAGATGAGTGCTGATGTATGCAACACCAGACTACTATGACACTTTATCACCGGCAAAGTCAAGTGCATGTAAGTGATCTCAGTTATGAGGTCTCCACTAATACGCAGTTAGCTAATCCTTGTTTCCATACAGTCTCACCATGGGAAATCGTTGAAATGCTGTCATGTAGCACTGTATGTTATGTCATGTTTAGAGCACTTTGACTCATGCTGGGATGTCATGGAAACCATGAAAATCAGCTAAAATGGATGTCAGGTGGCCCTATAAGGAAATAAAAGCAATTTGACGGGATGGGCAAAACATCTCTGAATCAACATTGCAATATTTCCAAAAGCATCCTTTGCAAGCTTTGAATTCTGTGTGCCATATTGTGAGGGGCCACAAACAAAAAGGATGTTTTTATGAATGAGGACAGGGACTGGCCATCAAAAAAGGGAAAATCCACATAGCTGTTACTAAGCAACAAGCTCCAGTGGTTTTCACTGTGGACGGCACATTATGATACAGTAGTTGTACTTCTAAGTCAAACCTTGAATTCAAAAGGGAGGCTAAAAGATATCTTTGAACTTGATGCATTTCCCATGGCTATGAATATTCATGTTTTAACAAAAATTCTAAGTCCCCCTTCACTATAACACAAGACAACTCTTTACGTAGCAGGGAATATGTTCTCTGCCTGAGCTAAGATGTCTCATTTAGGGTTCTGTGTTGAAAAGTGTAAGAACTCCCAGCAGTCCAAGTGGTTCTTCATTCATTTAATCCATGTTCTTAAGTGAAGCCCACTCAGCATTTATTAGGCCCTGAAGTGGTTGATTTAAGCTCAATATCCGTATCAAGCTTTATTTCCTCACACAACTGATTGTGTGTTGGCTAATAACACCTTTTTGAAATATCATACACACACTGTTGCACAACTTGTTGTGGGTCATCATCCTACTGGGCTGTGCTGACAAGCTCTGCAAAGCCTCTCTTGTTCCTGATAGAGCAATCTGTCATCTTTCCAAGGATCAAAGGACATTGGATAGGCAGAACGCCTGCACATTTTCATGTCACAACAGCACCTTTTAAAGCTTTGATGTCAATTATCAATTCCCTTTGTCCACATCGGAAGCTAAGTCTGGCCCAGATGTCTGAACATGTATTTTTATTTAATTGTCATCATTCCTAGGTCTATTAGCCAACACATTTAAAGACAACTTGAGTTATTTTGATGTAGGGTCAATGTAAGTGCACATCAGCAAAACTACATATATACTGTTTCAACATTAGTATTTTCTGGTTTTTAATAGTTTTGTTGTTTTGGTTTGTTTTTTTTTTTTTTACAAATCTTGCAAAAAATGTATAAATTCAACAGTAAAATTATTAAACATTCTACCCTTAAAACCAGTGAGGTTCTCTACATATGAGCCCTCTCATCTTATTAGAGTAGTAGAGTATTAAAGCCACCGTTGGCTCTTCCCCATCCACATATAGGGCCTATCCCTGATTTATCATACCATTTGAATGCTTATAAAAGCAGAATACCAGTGCTTCCATTTGCTTTTTGGACTATGCATTACACCCCTTGAGAGAGTGAAGTAATTTGAGTTGTTATAGGCTGCACATAGATGTGAAGCTGCACGATAGTCTCGTGGGAACAGCAGACCTTAGAGCTATGCCTGACTCTTGCAGACGGCCCCGTCACTCAGAGGAGTGCTGGACTTGGCGTCACTTGACCCTCACAGCTTCCACCCAAGACAGCTGAGTATTTACATGGCCTATATTTATAACTATAATGGCTGTTTGAGGAGACTTTGCACAGCATTATTTTAAAAAAATCACATGATCATCTTTGTCTGTGTATCTGCAGCCATGGTGAAAACATTATAGTAATTGCCAGTTTATTATTATGGGACATTTGATACTTACAAAATGCCACTAGAGCACAGAATTCCAAGCATTTCCATTTGCTTTGATAATTAAAAACAATATGGAGGCACTCTGAAATCACTTATGCAACTCACTGCTAGCAGTCAGTTAGTTCCTGAAACTAAAGCACGCTCATGGTCAATTCTGGCTTAGATGAAACTGTAGTTGAAATAAACTCATCTCACTGTCTGCACTTTGTCTGCACCAGATTTAAATGAATACTCAACCCATATTTTCCAGATGAGTGTGTCACAGTGACCTCGACACACAGCATTAGTCCTGCTTTGGATCAGTGGCTGACACCTCTTGTGGTTATGATAAACAATAATGTTCCTCTCCAAATACAGCTATTGTGCCCATAGAAAACCCTGGAGGCTGATGGAGCATATCCCAGATTTACCCTCTCCTTAAACAAAAGCTACCAAGGAGGTCTTCACAAATCACATGTATTTTTTTTACTCTGCAGAAAAAACAAATCCTGATACAACAAAAAAGAAAAGAAGGCTTTACTGTAATATACATGTGCAAACTGTAAGTAAAAAAGGCAGATAAAGGCCCCATTAGTTGGAAAGTTTGCCACTTGTCATTATGATCTGAGGAATTCCCTGCATGTCTGGGTGGGTTGAGCTGATTTTGTATATTCAGCACATGCCTGCCTTCCATGCACAGATGAACCACCCTCAGGCATCTCATCTGCTCCAGGAATGGCTTGGAGACAGTCTGGGATTCCCCAAAGTCTAACAGCCACAGTCACTTAAAACATATTTTCTGATTATGTGAGCCGGACAACTTTACTGGGAAGTTCCCATCTTATTTACATACAATGAGCCAGATAAACCAAACCCAAAGATTCTACACTGTATACATCCATTTTATTCAGTGACAGTCTGAAAAGCACCTGTTACCATACAAAGTGTATTTTGAGACATTTATAGCAAAGTGAGTCCTTGTTAGGACATCAGAATACACATACATATTTCAACATGATTAACAAGTTATTTTCAGAATCTCAGTATTAACACTGAGAATAGATAGAGAAAGCACACTCTATTATAAGTAAAATTATTATGTAAATCAATTAATATTAGGAAACAATGACTAAAATAGACCATTATCTATGGAAATACATGCTCAAAATTACCAGTTCACCTAGGATGCTCTATAGAGTGTGTGCCTATTACTGGCACAGACATGAGGTGTCTGCAGATTGTACTCTAGCTGACTTTGCTAATAATCACATCCTCAGCCAGGAAGGCGGGGCCGGTGCAAATCAGTTGTTTGACATGAAAATATGCAGCCAGTTGGTACTCTGTAACACATGCTCGGTCTGGTTAATGTAAAATATCCCCTGTGCTCTGGTTTAGCTTTTACAGCTAACTCATAGCTAAGACAACCTCTTGAGGCCTTTTCAAGGAGTCTGGTCTGCCTATCTGTGCTGAGCATCACCCCATTAACTGAGACTCTGCATCAGATTTGTAAACCTTAGCTTACAAATCTGATGCATCTTAAACAAAGCCTGAACTAAATGAACGAATGAGTTTAGACCAAGGCAAAAATGTCATTTTCATTGAGCATGTTTCTAAAATTAAATCGAGCAGACCTGTACTGTTTTCAACTGTTTTCACAAATAGGTTATTGCACTATGAAAAGCCACAAGTGCATGACTTAGGATAGGGTCTGTATTCCATTTCATATGGTTGTAATGAAAGTCTAAAATCTCATATGGCATGTCTAATGAACCTGCATCAGTACCTCTATTCTTGGAAGCTTCATACCTCAAAAGCATCAGGTTGGGTTGCACCAGTAAATAACTGGCAAAAATATTTGTACAGCACAAACCTACATCTTTTGTTCTAAATGGTACGGCTGAAGTAACAAAAAATGCCTTTTAATCTCATGTCATTTCATCTCTTACCTCCAGGTAAGCTGATGGGTCCACAGCCATGCTTCTCGGAATAGGTTTCTGAGCTGATGTAGATGTGCTTTTTGCACAGCCTCCATAGGCCAAAATGAGCTGCTTCACAGGTATCATTTAGTCTTTCCACCTTTGGACTGAGCACTGCCCAGTGGTCCGTTACCACCGCTGTGAACATGCAAGCCATACCCACCAGCAGTACGAAAATGGCAATCTTTATCTTTGTGCGCTTGTGCATGGCTTCAGGTGGTGAGATTTCTGCTCAGTGAATATTCGTCCTCTATAATGAAAAAAATCTAAATTGGATGTTGTGCAATGTGGTGTCCCAGAGGTTTCTTTTCTCAGTTCAGAAAGCTTCCCAGGAAGTCTCTTCTTTTTCCTTCTCCGCCTATGACCAGTGTCTTCTCTCCCCCTGTCGTAAATCTGTGCCTCTGGTTTGAAGGGAAAGGGGCCAGACTGCTCTGCCCTAGTTTCAAGTCCCCTTTTTCCTGCTCACTGCGTGTTGCTGTACAACTGAAGGGAAGCAAGTTTAGATGCACAGCTGTTGAGGTAGATCAGGAAAGTTGATGACCAAACTACCATGGTGGGCAGTAGGTGTGGGTCCTGTAGCAAGTGTTCCTAGGTGTTTTGGGGGAGGGGGTCAGATGCTATAAATGTGACTGGTGAGTCAAGTTGTCAGGCTGTCTGCTTATCCGGTTACAAAGCCAGTGGGTGGGGATGTGTAACGTGCCATAAGTGGACTCACGTAAACAGTTTTCTGTAATCCATATTTACACATTATGAGTTTACATGCAACTTTTCGGGATTGGGAAAATTGTTTTCCCCTTTTTCTAGTTTCATCCATCTCACTCTGCCTTGCTACAACACTTCTTCAGTGTGAATTTTTATCTGTAAACTATTCATAAGAAGAATGTAGATGTGTTTATAAAAAGTTGCAGCTATGCTCCAGACATCAAAAAACATTAGTGTCTTTGATGAACTATACTGTTTTTTTAATTTTGCGCTTGGATTCCCTGTTAATATCTAAGTTTCTATGTCTCACCAAAACACTCTATTCACATTTTACATTAAAACACCTTTTCTATTAAGATGTCCCATATTTCATCTCAGCAGCATGTTAAAAACCTTTGATATCTCTGTTCATTTACATGAACATCTTTTTTTTTTTTTCAAGATTTTTTTTTGGCACAGACGCCTTTATTGTAAAGTTGGTAGACAGGAAATGGGAGAGAGAGGGGGTAGTAGACATGTGGTAAAGGATGCTCCGGTCGGGATTCCAACCGGGGTCTGCCACGAACATTTGCTCTACATGGCCTATGCTCTAACCACTGCACCACCGAGCGAATATTTTAAAGCTCATAGTTCATAGGCACAAATAGACGCTACAGAGGAAAAGTTGGACTTTAAAGAGTCAATTGAAGGGACAGGTCTGATTGGGAGGGGAGTGCTGTTTCACACTCTAGGGGCTGAAACGACAAAAGTGCGGTCCCTCAAGAGATCAAGTTTAGATCAAAGGGAAGCCACAGGCTCCAAGTTGACCTGAGGGATCTAGACATCTGTTGACAGAAATGCAAGAGCATGAGGTAATCAAAATTTAAAAAAAAAAATCTAAAATGATCTTTTCTTGTTAAAACATATAGTTTATTTTGTTTCAGTAATATTAACTGGATAAGTTGCCTTAAAGGTAAACTAAATATATGAACATTCATAAGTGTTATCCTGTGTAAATATAATTGAAGCAATTTGTAGCATGGAATATACAGTGGCATAGTGCAGACAATATACCATAAATGTGAACCTCATAATGGCAATAGAGGAAAAGTCAGGAGCATCGCCATAGTCAGTCATGTTTATCCACTGGGGATCATGAATATCAGTTCTAACTCTTGTATGAATCCATCCAACAAATGCTAAGATATTTTACTGGATAAGTAGAATTGTATCCAATTAAATTTTGAACTACTGCTGACACAAGAGGAGCAGTCAGGAGCTCAGTAAAGTTATTAGGACCATGAATGTTGGTTGACTCACAGGGTATACAATCCGTACAGCTGCCACAAGTGTGTCTAAAAAAAGCACAATCTTTCACAGGGTTTAATGGACATTCACACCCAAAACAGCCCTGTGATAAAAAAAAAGGCAAAGAGCTGCATTGATAAGAGTGACGTGATCTACAAAATCTACAAAATTCAGTTTGAGTAACAAATCAATGATTTCAAAGACTTATTAAAGACACTGAGGATTAAAAGCTACTGTACAATAATTTATAATACTCAGTGGTTTAGAGTGAGCTCAGATTTATAACTCCACCAGGATGAGTCAGACAATGCCAGGTCGCATTGTGGCAAAGGTTAAGCTAGGTTAAAGGTTTTTGCAGGATGGCCCTGCATTTTTTTGGGTTTTTTTTGCTCTCTACCTTGGCATCCTTGCTGTGTTACTAGACCAGTCCGGCAACTGGTTTGCCTCTGTAGTCTCAGCTGTGTAATAAAAGGCAAAAAAGCAACAATAAATCCCTAGTGACTTAAAGATTCAGATACCTATCTGCCTAGTTTGTTTCAACAATAAAAAAGGAGAAGCTTGATTCTGATTTACTTCACACAGCAGAGAACAATTTAAATTTTTTTCATAACAGAGCAAAACTAAACCTTCATGCTTGCTATACTGTACTGTACTAATGTGTTAAACAGCCACTAATATCAGGCTAATATTGTAGGACTTCTATATCAGTTCCTCTACATCTACACCTTAAAGAAAAACTTCACCAAAACAAAATGGCAACAGACCAATGTAACTGATAGCTGTATTTTTTTAAAAATGTGTTTTTCTAAGGTTTCTCTCCTTTGATAATTTCAAATGTACGAAGCAAAGCTAGCATGTATATTGTTATTATAAATCTATGAGAAAATATTCCTCCTCTTTGTTTCTTAAAATAACGAGATTAAGTGGAGTTAAAACAACAGAAAATGTGCTACAGATTATAAAAAAAACCCCAAAAAGGTGTGCTAATCTCTTTTTATCTCCCCTACAGTAAATCACAGTGGTACATCTCTGTTTATCTTTTTTAAGCCATGGCCCACTTTGAGTCTCTTTATAAGAATTGTGACCTACTTCCCTCCGGTGTGAACACAAGCACCAGTGAAAGTCAAAAAGTAGAACTATAAAACCCACCGCAAATCTGCATATATGACACACTAAACTGTGCTATGCTAACACTTCATTCACTGTTCTACACACTAACATACAGGAATATGAAACCCCCTGAGCTATCTTTACAATATATTCCATGAAACACCATAAAGAGAAGTCAACAGAGTTTCAATATTTGCACAAATTAAATAATATTAGCATTTGACATTAAAATGAAGGTGTTTGCACTCGTAGTATCCATTACAACAATCCATTCATATAATAGGCAGTGTTCTGTATGCCCCACCTCAAGCAGGTATATCGAGGAGTTACCCCTTACCTCTTTTGAACTCTATTTGAGATAAAGGACACCCATGTGGAGAACAGCTGTGCTTGACTTTGTGCTCGATGAAAATATCTTTGGAGAGTTATGTCTCCTAAATGCTTCGTAGGCCTAATTTATAGCAGGTGAATTCCTGACTCGACTGTGCCACTTTTTTTATTCCATAATAGAAAGGTTATGTAATTACATTTCTATTTTAAATATTAATTGCTATGTCCATATTATTTGAAGTGACCTAAATTGAAACATTTTATTTGATATAAGCTAACTTAAAATAGATACTTTTCTACAGTGTTTCAGTAATCATAGACATTATTTTGATCAAATGCTTTTGATCAAGTCTCTTTAAGATAATTTTATATGTTAAATGTTTTATCTTTATGTTCATATTACTAATAAAAATAAAATAAAAACCTTTGCCATTCAACAAATGTAATTTAGCCTATTAGGTACTCACTTAATTAATTTTCAGGCTCCTTTACAAAAGATTGCAGCTTATCAATCTGATCAATTCTCTTATTTATTTTTTATTGATTATCTGTTGATTGTTATTTGGAGTTAATACTGATGCACATCATTGGTTGCGCTGAGAGAGGCTATGCCAGTGACGTAAAAAGGGCAGCAGGAAAATTATAGCTTTAGATTTCAAATCTTTTACTGAAACTGCACCTGTGTGTGTGTGTGTGTGTGTGTGTGTGTGTGTGTGTGTGTGTGTGTGTGTGTGTGTGTGTGTGTGTGTGTNCATAATACCTCTGCGTCACACTACATAAACAATCAGTCAATCTTTAATCAATTCACTTCTTCATCATTTTGAATGATGACATAACATAATGACTTCCAAAGGGACCTCCTGACCAATGTCTGAGCAGACATTGGCTGCTTCAGCCATTGATCTTGGTTGCAATGAAGCAGCCAGAGTGGACCTGTAAGTGTAATCCTCAGGGAGGCTTTTCACACTTCACATACCTTCCAAGGGAAATGACCTCATCCTGTGGGCTAATTGTGTGGACAGAACCTGAACCAATAAACCCTATTGATTGTAATCACAAAGGACACACGACTATATTGATTATGGTTTATCATGACTCCTTTTCAATTGCAAACCCTAATGTTGAGATTAAAAGACACATTGATTACTTTCTGGAAAAGCTCATGTGATCACAGTGTAGTCTTTGCTTTTAGTTGCCCTAAACCATCTTTTAGGTCTTTGCAAAGTTAAAAGGTACTAATACAGCCACATTTGATGGGTCCAGTCCAGCTTTACACTTAAAGTATATGTGTGAACATTATCTAAAGCACTAATATATATAAACCATGTGAAATTCATCAAATATTGATGTAGTGGTTTAACTCGCATCAACATAATTAATCTATGAGGTATTTTTTTAATGTGTGTCTTTGAATCTTAATTTTGGGGATATACCAGTGGATCATGTCAAAAAGTTTAAAGCCCCTGTAGATGTGTCTTTAATATTAAGTATTTGGCTATAATATTAAAAGGTTGAAAAAAAAAGCATACAGTAGTTTGGCATTGTGAGAAATAACTTAAAATGTTCTAACTTTGGCTGAAAAGAGCATGTTCATGTAGGACAGAATCAATCATAGAAAAGAAATCAAGAAAATCAATCAATTTTTTGAGTAATTTTATTGACATTACAAAGCAAATGAAAATATTTTCAGTCCTCTCATAGAAGGTAAAGACACTTTGCATTTACAGGCCTGGCAGTATCATACATTACAGATCATTGATAGATGTTGTTATCTCATTGAAACAGGTTTGGGTGTTTTGAGTTGAGTAGTTTATGACACACAATGATAGATAAAACAATTTTAAGAGATTGTCATATTGTGCACCAATCTCACATTTATTACATTAATTACAAAAATGTCCTAATCTGTGTTCTGACTTTGATCTCATAAATGGTGTCATGGTGTACCAACTCTCTTGTGTACCAATTTTCTTCTTTCATGTTGAAGTGTTTCAGTTTGACCCTTTTTATTTTTTAATTTGTATGTCAGTTTAATGAGAGATAAGAGGTACAAAATTGTTCTAATGATGGTGACAATTTCTTCTGTGCATCCGCTAAAGAGTTGTTTTACTGTCACTGACTCAGCCATGTTTGCTTGTTATAAGACAAGATGCATTTCTGTAGATGTAAAATAATTATCTACTGTACATTACACTACAGCATCATGATGTGATCTTTTTCATGTGTCATAGCTGATGAAAAGCGTTACTCTAAGCTCTGGCTGCTCGTGGCTAAATCCAGCCTTAGCACAGTGACAGATGTCATCCTAATGGACGCCTGTGGTTCCTGGATTGACAGTATGGCATCAATATCAACAGGGAGCAAGGAATCAAGCCCCCTGCTGGGAGAAATGTCAGAGAGATCTTGGGAGGAGAGATAACGCCTGTAAAGGTGGAATCTCTCAGGAGGAAATCACATCTGGCTTTCACATTCATCTCAGCTGATAAACAGTATGAAGATCACATAATATTAATTCACATATACTGCTGCTGTAACAGTGAGTACTTCACAGAAATTAATCAGATGTTTCACCAAACATCAGCGTGACATATGTTGTTAGTGACACTAACATTATAGCTGACATTCTTTGTTAGAAGACACACACTGGTTTCAGAAAAGAAAATGAATGAATTTGTGATGTGATGTTTTTTCCTGTGTCAGGTAAGACAAAAATATTTTTCTCTGTTGAATATCAGGAAAATGTTCACAAAACCTTAAAATGAAGTCATGTCAAGTCATTGATGTTAAGAATTTAAATATACACCTGCCTATTATATTTGTAATTTTGCTTGTCCAACTTTGTGCCTTCATTAACTCTCCAAGTTACTGAAGGGAACTTAATTGATTTGCTAAGTATGACTATGTTTTAACATTTTATTATTAGATGTCTAACTCATAAATAGCTCTTTAAATAACCCATTGCTGTCTGTAAATGCTTTGTTATGCCATTGGGTATAAAGATAGGTGAAACATACTATGTCATCAGGTCACAAAGACAGAGCCTGAGTTGAGACCCATGACAGTTATTTTATCTGCCCTGTACAATGAGGTACTGATGCTAACAAGCACAGTGGCAAGTTCTGACTGCATGGAGAGGTGACCCTACTATTCCCCACTCAATTATTGGAGTAGAGATGTCACTGTGTCACAACAGGAGGGCTTGGGTGCAACTTTATTGTGGATGAAAATATCAGTGAGGGTCCATAGCATTCAGATTCACAGGGCTTAACAGTCTTGGTGATGGACAGATGATAGGAGGTGAAGAGGAGACACTCAAATTTAGGGTTGGAATGGGAAACAGGGTTATCAGGCACACTTGCCAGGACACAGATACATCACACACATGCAGAACAATTCTCATTTAAGGCTTCCCCCATTCCAACTCTGTAACTTGAATGACAACTGTAGCTAGGAGAGCAGAGGATTCACAGAGACTACATGTCCTCTCACAGCACTGTTTGTTTATACACGCATGGCAACCACTATGACTGTCACATTGATTCACAAAGCAACAACCAAATTAAACCTATTCCAACTGCTGCTAAAAATATCTAAATGGGAAACAAACCATGAAGCAGACAAGGAAACCAGTCAAGCATGTGCTATACCAAGAATGATTCATTTTAACTCCTACTAGCCCTGTACACATACAGCACCAATTTTGCGTGAGCTCATGTTTGGAGACAAGAAGACATGCTTTTCCGAGTCTGGGTGAGCATTTGGGAGACTGTTAGTTCAGTCAAGCATTAAGTTGGCTGATGCCGATTTCCTTTAACACCCTGTGGTTGCCCGACTGTCTGCCACAGAGTCTCATAGCAGAGCATAACAGGCACATCAACCCTGCATCATTGGCTAAATACTTCCTCTGGAAAAAAAAAAAAAAAAAACAGTGGAAAATGGGGCTCCGTTGTCCAACTCTAAGTTTATATGATGTATTAAAAACACAAACAAAATGAAATCAACTGTAATTGTAGAGCTGAATTTTGAACAATTTCCCATTTCAGTTACTATTTACTGTTACTATTCTGAAATTCTAATAAAACAAAAATCACAGTATGTTATTCTGAATGTAAAGTGTTCTGTCTAAAGTTAATTCAAGACTTTTTTTCTTAAGGAAGTAAACCAACAGGATCTGCATAAAAATGTAAACCTTCGGTGCAATTTGCCATTATCCATCACTCAAAGTTCTTAAATTACATGCAACATTGTTTCTTGTTTGATGATAATTCATTAAAAATGATCACGAGTTCAATGGCAGCTACATAATCAGACACAAATCCTCTGTGTGTTCAGAGAGAGTAAAGGCAGAAATGAGAGTGATGTTAATTAATGGCAGCACATATGGTGTGATCTCACCTCGGTTTTTATACACCAACTGTAACAGTCTGTCTGGAAACCAAAACAACTTAAGCATACATGTATTTGATTTCTCTTATAATAAGTTCCTACATTGTTAAAAATCAGTTCATTTGTTCCATGCATTGTCCCTGAGCAAACAGAGAGCAAACTAGACTACTGACATTAATGTGCACTTCTTCATTTTTCTTGATACATATCTACAGAAAGTGATATTCAAACTACAAATATTTCTCATCTCGTGGCAGTGTTTCAGAACCATTACACACATTTCACATACTGCAATGTACGTAATTTTTACATGACTCAGACAGAATATCGTAAAAGGTTATTGAGATACAGTAAAAGTATTTAAATGGCAGTTGAGAAGGCTTAAGACTATTAAAGGTGTACAGATTAAGATAGCACCAGTTGTGTTAAGGTAACCCGATACAATACACAAATACTCTCAAGACTTTATACAAACAATCACATAAATCACTTCATTTTAACAACTACTTTTGGAGTCAAATATATTTTTCATTTTAGAATAATAGAAAGAACATTTAATTTATTATACTGAGTATCAAGTCTAAGAAAGGCTCATCCGTTTATCAAGCAAAGTCTTTTGTGATTATCCTACAAGTCACTTGTTCAAATAGTAGGTATCACATATTGGAATGAAACTCTTCAAATATTGCTACAGAGTGTTTGCATCCACTTCTTAAAGAAGATACTGAGCTGTATCACAAACATGTTTCAGTTTTCTTTTCCCTCCAGAAGAAACACAGATTGGCACTTTTCTGTCACAGAGGGACGCAAGGAAACAATATTGAGTTCTGACCACCATGAACATTGATGCTGCCTTGAATAGAACTGGCCTTTTTCATCAACTGTACAATATCTACTGTGTTGCATCAAGCTTATTCTTTTATACAACACACTCCTGAGCTCATACCGGCGTGGTCCTTCTACTCACTCCATCTTTAAGGTCTTTCTGGAAGCAGTTGTGGACTTGTAAAAACCCAGAGTCCCTCTCTGGACTATAGGGCCCTGCAATCCCAGTTCTGCTCTTTAACGGGTCTCTGCTGAGGGCGTACAGAGATATGTCTCCCATAGGCAACCCCATTCCCAACCCTCCTCCTCCGCTGGTTCCTCCACCAATCTTCATTCCTACTGGGGAGGGCTCACGGGATGGATCAGTCGATCTCGAACTAGAGCGTGAGCGCCTTCGTCTGTAGCGGTAACTTGGGATACGAGAGTACGGTGAAGAGGAAGAGGTGGTTTTGATGAAGTCACGTCTGGCTCGGAAGCGCGTCTCTTTGTTTTTCTCTATGTATATGTTGACAGCAAGAACGCCCACTGACTCGGCCACAATGAAGGAGAGGGCGCCAAAGTAGAAGGACCAACCATAATTGTACTGGTTTTTCTTGTCCTCGTCTTTCTTGTCACTGGGATCACCGGCATTGCTGGAGATGTAGACAATGATGCCAATGATGTTGCTCAAGCCTGAAGAGAGGGAGAGAGGAAAGAACGTGAAATGATTAAAAACCTGACTTGAAGGTTGGTTTAGGAATAAGCAGATACTTATCTTAGCCCAGAATTACCATATCATTCTAAACACTTTGAAAAGACATTGTATTTCTTATAAATATGTGGGTTCATTTCTTGCAAATTTGCGACTTTTAATGTCAGCGAATATCCAAGGTTTTTGAGATTAAATGCTTTCAATTTTTTCTCAAAATATTATCTTCCCTCCTCTGGCTCTTTTTTTTAAAATTATTATATATGGCCTTCATACACTGTCATACCTTTGTATATGAAATTAAGGAGAAAAAATTATTTAACAGTAAGGGAAAAGGTGCTATAAGAAATTTATTTGCTTCAAAATATAGCAAAAGCAAAAGGCACATCTGTTGTATTTTTTATTTGGCCCACAGAAAATGTTAGTGTATGTTAAAAAGAATGAGATGACAAAATCTTTTTCTCTATTTGCACCTTTTCTTACTATATGAGCCTCTCCTCTTTTCTGTTTATGAAACCACACAGAATGTGTTTGCTGTCACCCCAGTTTGTGTGTTCATCTGTGGTGCATTGCAATTCTTGTCATACCTGCAGCCACAAACAGGATGCCAGCACTGAGCAGGATGTTGTTCTTGCTGCTGTAGATACGTCCAACCCCGACACACAGGCCACCCAACATGAGCAGAATGGTACTGAGGATTGGGAAGAGGCTGGATGCACGCACTATACCTGTGAATATCAGATGGAGAGAGACAGTTACAAGAAAAATAGAGAGGGGTCATCAATTGTAATTGCTCTTTCATGTAAGCTAGTAATGGTCATGGTTCATGCTATCCAGCGATGCCAAGAGTGGAAATAGCTGCTCAATCATCATTATTTATTCAACAAATGCTTTTCCATAAACCATTTTACCCATAAACTCTTTCTCAATATATTCAGAATCCACCTCAAGCACCAAATCTTTTTGCAAAATAGAATTTTCAAATTTGGCACTTCAATTCAACTTTGAAATGGACAAATAAAAAGGTGAATGAGAGGAGAAAAAAAATCATATATTAAAAAAAAAAACNAATGAAATATGAAATTAAGGAGAAAAAATTATTTAACAGTAAGGGAAAAGGTGCTATAAGAAATTTATTTGCTTCAAAATATAGCAAAAGCAAAAGGCACATCTGTTGTATTTTTTATTTGGCCCACAGAAAATGTTAGTGTATGTTAAAAAGAATGAGATGACAAAATCTTTTTCTCTATTTGCACCTTTTCTTACTATATGAGCCTCTCCTCTTTTCTGTTTATGAAACCACACAGAATGTGTTTGCTGTCACCCCAGTTTGTGTGTTCATCTGTGGTGCATTGCAATTCTTGTCATACCTGCAGCCACAAACAGGATGCCAGCACTGAGCAGGATGTTGTTCTTGCTGCTGTAGATACGTCCAACCCCGACACACAGGCCACCCAACATGAGCAGAATGGTACTGAGGATTGGGAAGAGGCTGGATGCACGCACTATACCTGTGAATATCAGATGGAGAGAGACAGTTACAAGAAAAATAGAGAGGGGTCATCAATTGTAATTGCTCTTTCATGTAAGCTAGTAATGGTCATGGTTCATGCTATCCAGCGATGCCAAGAGTGGAAATAGCTGCTCAATCATCATTATTTATTCAACAAATGCTTTTCCATAAACCATTTTACCCATAAACTCTTTCTCAATATATTCAGAATCCACCTCAAGCACCAAATCTTTTTGCAAAATAGAATTTTCAAATTTGGCACTTCAATTCAACTTTGAAATGGACAAATAAAAAGGTGAATGAGAGGAGAAAAAAAATCATATATTAAAAAAAAAAACGGCAAAAATGTATTCTGCCAGACAGTCACATTGCCTCACTTTGCAACAGCTCTTGTCATGCATTATGCCATCCGTGATCAAATTGTGCTTTTACATTGGATTTAGTAATATGGAGATACTTGTTATCTTAGCCCAAAATCACTATATCATCCCAAGTCAAAGGACTATGAAAAGACATTATATTTCTTATAAATGTGTGAGTTTATTTGTCGTAAATTTGCGTTTTTATAATGTCAGAGCATATCCGAGTTAATTTCTTGCAAATTTGTATATGGAGAAATAAGAAATATAAAATCAGGTGGCTGATTTAGTGTGTTGATCAGAAGTATTTTGAGACATTAGTTTGAGACAGCAACAGATGCAGAAATGCAATATGCAAAAGCACACAGATGCAGCAACTTTTATATTTTTATTTTACTTTTATTTTACTTTGTTATTTTTCCACTGGACAGAAAAGAGGATGATGGTTTAGCCTGTTGTGCAAATATATGGCACAACAGGCCACCAAATGTAGAAAAAAAAGGAAGCGAGGGGAGCAGAAACTACTTTGAGCTGAAATGATGAATACTTCCACAGGCTGAAAGGCCTTCTTGGCAGATGTTCTTGCCTTTCCATGACACTAACCAACTGACTGCAAGCTTTCCATGAGCTTATTGAAATTCATCAATAGAGGCAACAGCAAAGATGGGAACAGTTGTTAATGAGGCTGGTCTTAGACCTCAAGCAAAAATGATAGATTTTCAGTATCATGTTGTCTTTGTTTTTTGTTGTTGTTTTTTTTTTTGTTTTCCAGATGTCCTCTATAACTACCTTGCTGTTGTACAGTGTGAAATGTCCTTTTGTCATCTTTAAGACAAGCTCTAATACACAACAGTACACAACACACTTCATCATCTCTATAGCTGCAATTACAGTCATGACATCAGGCTTTTATGTGGGAGGGGTAGAGATGTCATGACACATTAAGTATCCTTGCAATAACTCCATTGCCTCTTGAAAAAAAGAGGGACGATTAAGAATTGAAGTGTTTGAAGATGACGATGTTGCATTGACTTACGTAAGATGTACTCTGAGCTGTCTGTGTCGTAGTCATTATCCTCTGGAAAATGATTTATCCGAAAACAGCTTCCTTTGTTGATACCTGTGGAGAAGCCAAAAGCACATCATGTGTGAACGTGACAAATAATATATTAGTCGACAGTTAAGGGGAAATACTGCTTTTGAAATCAAATTTCATCATTCACTGAATCAATGTGTGACTTATGATCCCAAGACAAATAAAATGTACAAATTAGAGGTTTTTTTTAATAAAGAATATCTAAATGAATGCTGAATTGTCCTCTTTCCATCTCTAACCACGTCAGAAACCATTTGAGGACAGGCTGCTCTGGATCTGTGGTTCAGAAGTTCTCAAGCCCTCTGGCACCTTCTATTCAAAGTCTCTTCACAGAACATATTCCCTCTACTTTTAAGAGAATAAAATATTGGAGCATTATGAATATTGAAAGGTTATACTTTGAATTAAGAGTCTGATGTCTGATTTTTTTTTCTTCACCATATCCTGTCATTTCTGTCTTTGTTACTATACTAGCTGATTTTGAGCCATGACAGACATCAGATTTATCAGTAGACATGGTAATCCTCTGTATGAAATAATACAAAGAATAAATTTGTCTGAACAGATAAACTAACCCTAACTCTAGACACAGCTTGGATTCTCAACTTTTGTTATAATTTGTGACAGAGGAAAAGTTTAATGAAATATATAAATTAAAAGGTAAAGATGCCATTTTTCATTGTATTTACTTATTTTAGAAAATATGCATTTCACAGGATAACATTCTGTCTGAAATTTCTTAATTTTGATGGTAATACAAATGCCATACTATGTCAGGCTACAGTACCTAAGTCAAAAAGTGCCTTCAACTGTTGGTCAGTTAAAAAAAAGTTTAAATAAGGAACCTAGAAAGGCTTTTGTCTTGCAAAATTTGACTCCAGCTAATGTTCAAGCTTAATTAAGGTGCTCTGATTACTTTCAATTTTTCACTATGTGACCTTGTTTTTATGTATCCCTTAGCTTCAGTGATTAATCAATTAATTGATTAGTTGGCCAACAGAAAATTATATCATCAAAATGTCCTTTTATTACATGAGGAGCATTTTTTCACCATATTTTGACTTTTTAAAATAAATTATACAATAGAAAGATGAATTGAATATAAAAATAACTGTCCCATGTGCTTTTCTGAAAATTGACATATAGTGGCAGTAATGCACAAAGATATATAACAATTCACCTGTAGAAGTATGCAAGAAGAATTCAAGCTACCAAAACTTCATGTAATCATTGCAGGGATGGCAAATGTTTTCTGAGTTTGGAAATGTTTTAAGCAGGTTTATTCTTCATGAACAATACATACAATGTATTTTTACAATGTAAACATTATTTTGTTCATTTAAATGAAACCCCCACGGCGTACCTTTAAAGCCACTCAATGTGTGTGATCTGCTTTTACTGTTGCGGATATTCAGCCTCACCTAAGTGTGCTATTATATGAATTGGTTTCCAGTAATATTTGGAGGGGAATATTGTTGAGGGTGTGTCCTGGACTGTGGATGTAAGATCAAAAACAGTATGAAGCTGAGTTTATTAATTGCTTTAACTTGCTGCTTCTAAGTGATGGTAGACAGCTCGCCAAGACGAGAAACATATTGTGAGGTGAAAATGTTTTATGAGGTAGGAAATGCATTGACCATGTATGTCAGACCATAAGGATACACACAGTGCAAATTAAAGAAACCCCACAAGACACCTTCCGTATTTTCCTGATTTAGTATTTTGACCTGATTTCATGATTTCAATTAGGACTATTGCTGTCTGCAAAGCTTTACAGATAAAATCAGAGATTGCTAGGAAAGGCAATGAAAAAACAGAAGGGATGAAACATAAGGTACTTAGCAACCCTGTTTCAGAGTGTCTTTTTTAAACACCAGTAGACAGCTCCATAACCCACTTCTCTCCCTTCCATGCTGTATAATGTTATCTTATTCAACCCTTTTTCAGTCTCATATGTTCAGTACACTAAATATATAAGCATATCTTGTGTGTAATTAGAAGATGAGTCTGCCAGTGTTTCAGTGTAATTGGATGTTATTTTCCTGACAACCAAAAGGCCTTGGAAAAACAGTGCACAGTAAAAGAAAGCAACATTTTTGAAGTTGCAGTTTTTTCAAGATCAAACAAAAAGTGAAAATGTCAAAGTAAAATCTGTTTATCAATAAATAACACACAGAAGGCCAGCAAGTTAATAAGCAGAGGAATAACGGTGAGAAAGACACAGAGAGAAGGAGAGTGAGCTCAGTAGGGGAGGAATCTCCCCAGAGCATCTGTCTGAGAGACCGGAGCCCATCTTTTATTACTCAGCATAGCTTCACCATGGCAACCTCCCCCCGGCAACCCAGAATCACATTTCTAGCTCAGCTTCTCAGAGGACGCCTTTGACATCTTACTAATGTATTCACCAAGCTAGCACACACTCACACACATACACACACTCGGATATACCACAGAAACATAAACCACATTCACACACAAACACACATACAAAGTCTTGCCATGAAAGACCAGTGAGTAGCCTTTAAGATACAGAGAAGCTCAAACAATCACCTTAAGAAAAAAAACTTAAGATTGTGGCTCACACCAAACTAACAGGATTCTTGCATTTGAAGTTGAAATAAATGTCTCCTTGGAACACATCATATCTTTTATCACAGCTCCTGCATCTTCACTGATCAGGGGTGACTGGCTTAAGTGAGAGTTCTTGTTTTATTTCAGCATGACTGGCTGCAGAACAAGACTTCACTTTGTCTCCTTTAAAAGCTCATTCAGCATCACTGCTCACCTTCAGTCACCCTCCTCCTTGTCCTAAAAGGCACAACACTCATACAGTCGGCTGTTTGGCACGCAGAGACAAGCCTTAATTTTCTTCTACAAGGTTAGCTAACGTATCCTGGGGCTTGTCCATTATTTATGCCATTCATTTGACCTAATACAGTTGGTTAGACTCCATCTTGTTCTTTGTTCCTAGAGAGGTCTCTTTCTGAACAATGCAAGAAAATAAGTGGACAATTGTGACTTGAAAGAAAGCAAAGTGAAGTTAAAGTGATGATCCTTATTTATTTATTAAAAAACAACCACACAGGGATATGTGCAATTGTAACCCAAAGAACAATCTATCCAATGGCCTATTTGTTTGAGGCAACTGTAGTTTTTAAAGTAAGCCTATGATTGGACATCGTTAACACTGTGACTTAGTCAAGCCCCCCCCCCCCCCAGGTTTTTGGGATTAATCCCATATGAATTATGATGAATTATAGATCATTCTGTCATATGAGTATAATCATATGTCACATATCAGTGCAGTATCTGTTTAGCAAAACAAGGAGCATACAGTACATAAGCATGCAAAAATGTCACATAGTAGGCAAGTGACAGCTGATCAGCTAAAATTTGCAGATCCTGAGTTGCTGTGTCTACAAAGAGACTACTAGGTTATTTCTAGTATACAGATATGATTGGTACTCGGCATCTGAGGTTGCCCTGACAATGTAAGGTTCCTTAATCACCTATAGGCCTACATGTTAGTCAAAAGGCAGGAAAGAATAGAGATTTCAGTACCACCCAGCAGTGGATAGCGCCACAGCAGGCGGGGCTGAAGGAAGACGTCATTGATGACAACTTTTACGGATCAGGTGATTGACTTCAAACATTTGGTTTCTTTCTAATGAAGCAATCGCGCACATTCGTGTGCAAACGTACCCGAACAACAATATTCTCCAACCGTAAGAAGCCCTACCCAAAATTCCTCAAGCGTTTGTGTTGGGGTTCATGGATACGCAGCTATTCAGCGGAGAAAATATAGACATGATTTAATGAAGCAATAAGTCAGCGCTTTGCAAAATTGTTGCCTCTGAACTTATTACATCAGTCAAGCAATATCACGCAGGGAGTTGCCAAGCAACCATATCGCGTTAATGAGAAAATCAGAACAAGCGACATTTGTTGTGTATTAACCAAAGTGTAGTTTAATCTCTTAAAGTTGTGATCAAACCATATTTTCGTCTTTTTCAGTCACAAACTGAATCATTTACAGGGGAAATTGACTAAAATATAACATAACGCATGAGCGCAACAAGCAAGCATCATTTTCCCTCCACTTTGTTACAATGGCACCTCAATGATTAACAAAACTTTTGTACTTTATTTGCTAACACAAACGTTTTCCAAAGAGAACATTTGTTTAAATCCCGTTTCATTCCATATACCAGCGACTATTGACATCTCTCAAAATCTCTCGAAGTCGAAGTGTGCAACAAGCAAGAGATCAACTGGCGCATCGCCTATACCAAGGAGTCTCTGTAAGTTACACAAAAGTTTGTGAGCTAGAGGACACTAACTTAGATCTGTGTTTTACCTTCGATACAGCAGATCCGCCACAACCCCGAGTGCGTCAAGTCGCCTTTGACTTTCTTGGTTTGCATCTGAGTCTCGTCTGTGGTGACATTAGTGGTGTTGCAGATATACGCCCGGGAGTAAAGCCAGTAGTCGGTGCCGATGGCAATGGTCATGAGGCTGAAGGCGGCGAAGGCACCCACGATGGCCAGCAAAGTCTGAACCCTTCGGTCACACCATGCCATGGCGTCTCATAATGTGTGGACTCTCCACGGCAGCTTACGCTCAAGGCGAGGAGCTCACGGTGCCCATCATCAACAGGAGAAGCACTTGCGTCTCGCGGTTTTACCCTCTCATCAGACCAAGTCTCAATCCTTAAATGCTTGATTTGTGCTTATCTCCCCCCCAAAAACTTAAGTCGGAGTTCAATCCAAGATGCCGGGTTTGACCACGATTGCAGGTTTCTTTTCAATCCCATATCCTCATTCCTGCTACAGGTGGAAATTTCCAAAACAATCTGGAACCGCATTAACTAAACCTTTATCATTAATTAAAAGGAAGGTAATGACATCTATATCGATCACACACACCATTAGGGCTTCTTTTCACTTTACTGTTCAATAATAAACTGCAGGGTTTGACAAAAGATGCAGCAACGTTCATGTAGACCACACCTTCCCCGGCTGTGGCCAGGCCAATGGGAGACAGCGAGTTGAGCAGCTGGAGGAAGAAGAAAAGACAAGATCTAAACACATTTTCTACAGTAATCACAGATGGCACGAGAACTGCACGATTAAGCAATTTCATTTTCAGATACAAGTAATAAACAGTAAGAAAGTCTACTCAGCAACCCCCTACCCCAATATAAAAAAAACCACATAAATAACGTTATGCATGCAGTGTTAATGCTGGGTGTCAAATGTTTTCAAAAACATCTAAAAATCAAGAAAAAGATTTAAGAAAAAACACTATCACTGACAGAGTTGAGATTAGAGAGATGTAATGTGTGGCAGAACTACTGCGGCAGAAACTTTAAAGAAGTTGAAAGCATTGCCACTGATGAAATATTTCTTAAAATCATCCATCAAAACCACTTTGAAGTTGAGCAGTCTGCTGGCAAGATCACCCAGCTCATACAAGTAGATAGGACAGACATAAATCTTCGCCACAAGCAGGGAGACTCTGATTCCATGTTCCTAAATTAATTCAGTCTTATATTATGCAAGTTAGGACTGGTGCCTGTCACTTTAAGTCCTCGGCTTTTCTGATTTTCATTTTCACACTGACACATAGGGTCTGCAGGGTTTGGCCTAGGATGTTACTGCACTGTATGTACTGTCCCATCTTTGACTGGGAATCCCATCCTATATTCCCAGGCTCTGAACCACTTTGTGGCTCCTGCAAAGAGACCAAAAATAGTGTGTGAGTGAGTGTGAGTTTAATGTGAGAGGCTGGATCAGCCTGGGGATCATGAGGGAAGAAGAAGGAGGATGGTGAGGATTACAAGATAACGGGAGGAAGAAAGGAAAGAAGGGTGTGTGAGATGGATAGTAAAAATGAAATTAGGAGGGGCAAAAAAGGAGCGTGCAGGATGAGAATGGAGAAATATGGAGTATAAAGAGTCCACTAATTTCACATTGTACATGTTTAGATTTGAAAACCAGTGATGAGAATGCATTTGTGCAGTCTGCTGGCTGGGTTGGAAAACATCCCAGCACTTGTTAACCAAGGGATGAAAGAAGGGAAGTTACAGCAGGTGGGCATACAGAGGCTGAGAGATTTGATTTTTCAGATTGCATCAGCAGACAAAAAATATAGTTTGGCAGGATATAATAGTAAATTAATTAACTATTCATAATGATTTTATACCATCACACATGGTACTGTTTCAGATGATTTCTTTGAGGCTTGGTACTAGATTTGTCATAAATGATAGTATGACAGTAGCATCTTAGCTTATTTTGATTATTTTATATGTAGGTATTGAAATGAAAATGTATTGAACAAATATCAGTCTACAACCAATGAATAGATTTACTTTTTTCAAATGTTAAAACCTTACTTACATACCCATACATTAGAGCAGTGAAATCTTTTGTTCATACTGGATGCTACCCAGACCCCCTCTTGCCACTGTAACTTTGTTTTGTCTAAGTCAGAAGGCAAAGACATTTTACTTTTCTGGTTTCATCCTGATTACAGAACTTCAGACTTTTAGATGAACAGTGGGAGCCATGGATAGTAAAAAGCTAATTACACAAGATCAAAAGAGAATGAGTAACATTCAATAGTAATATGAAATGCCAATTATCTACAGTGACTATAAAACTAGTTTTATATATCAAAAATAGGAAGAAAAATTGGTCCATACAAACAAACAATGACCACAATGACTGGGGAAAATATGGGAGAGAGAGAGAGAGAGGGAGACAGAGTGCATGCAGCATCTCTATTCATTCTTCTTTCTTGCTATTCTAGACATATGACATATGTTTGAGTTGTGACCCTGCTCCTGAAATTTAGCTAAAATTATCTCCAATCCATTGAGATATGAAATACTGTAAGTCCCTTAAAATAGTCCATTAATGTATCAAAAGACTGTCTTCTCATTGCATATGACAAGGGTGACTTGAGAAAACTCTGCAGTATAGCTGTAACTATGAATCTGAAACTCCAGACATGCTGTGCTACTTTATCTCAGTCAGTGTGTCTGTGATTCTTCCCTTCATATGCCCCATTTGGTTAAGCAGCCAAGTATATCGTCCTTGGGCTATTTTTGCATCCTGAAAGATTTTGTCTTGAGTGCTGCTTTTTAATAGTGCAAAGGACAAGTGGGTTTTTCAACTAACAGCTGTGGTCATAGAAGTACATAGAGGCAGGCTACTAATAATGAGTTTAATTCTCTTCATCACCATGTTCCAAACTTTGTTTTTTTTTTGTTTTTTAACTTCACTCCTTCATCTTTCCCCTTTCCAGATTCTCCATTGCCCTGGTATAGCTTACACAGCTTGCCATTTCATTCTTGCCACTGGTGTGCCCTCTGCCAGCTTTCTCTTTTGTTTTCTTCTTTAATGTAGGTTTTGTCCAGTGCCAAGCACAGTTACTCTTTGACATTGATGAACTTATAAATGCCCTAGTTTGAGAGTTGATTGTGTTTGTTAACTGTGTTTTTTTATGCTTATTTTCCACCAAGTTTGGGTTGCTGCAGTGAAAGAGCTTAATGCTGCATGACTGCCTGGTGTACAGATTTAGTGAATGTGTTAATGTGCTAGGGCTATTTAGATAGGAAATTGGAGGCTCTATCAAGGAAGTAATTGGTTTTTAAATGATTTTTTTTCAGAATTCAGGCTGGTTTCGGCAAAATTATAGGGTAAAGGAGGAAGTGGTTTTCTGTTTCTTTTGAAAGCAAATTTGAGAAACCAAAAGGGACCAAGTCAGATATGAAAAAGTCAACTGACAGGGAGAGATGAAATACTACAACTGTGGATATGCTAAAGAAATGTACATCAGACCAGACCACCAATGAGTGAGCTGTTGGAATTTCTTCACAGATATAAGACAGTTGGTAATTCCATGTTTTTTATGTTTTGTTTATCAATTTAGAGGTTCTATACTTTTCCACACAAGTTAGAACACAAAACATCAGGAAATATCATAAGCATCATAAGATCATAAGTTATCATCCTAGTACCAAAAATTGAAGCACCTGATAAATGATATTTGTATATTTTGTATAAAAAGACAAGCTGCAGCAAATAATAAGATTTTCCTTTGTTGAAGAAATGACAAAACTTGTGAAGCATGCTGACATTCAGTAATATGCTGTGTGATGTTACTAGTATGTACATATGGTAAAGTGGCTCCAAAATAGGATGTTGATAGTAGTACCAGGGGTAGTACGAGTTTGGGTTTAACAATCCACTAACAAATGACCACCAAGAAACGATACCAGTTATTGTAAAT
>JANJYP010031679.1:0-13250 GCA_024605115.1 Rastrelliger brachysoma
AAAAAAAAACGGAATGTCATGAATGCCAGATTCAATAAAAACACACACAGACACATGCACGCCTGCGCACACACACACACGCACACACACACACACACACACACACACACACACACACACACACACACACACACACACACACACACNGTGCAAACCAAAGGATCTCTCTGCTAAGATGAATTAAAGTCTAACTCCTTCCTTTATAGGTGAGGCAAAACAAAACAAGTAAACCATAAAAAACTCCAACCACTGAAATTGAGGCTTCTTACTCACAGCAAGTGCAACTCAACAAATATCAACTATGTAACATTACCCAGAATAAAAGAAACACTACTTTCTCTAATTCACTGGCCTATGAGGTGACTCTTGTGTGTAACATGATGTGGATCATACACTGTTCTCCACCCCAGGACAACTATCACAAACCCTGTAATGAACGCTGCAAGTCAAACGTGGCCAATCTTGGCATACGGCTACTCCATCTATTAAAGTAAGCATCCCCCACTAACACGAGGCTGCAGTGCACAGGCTGGATGTCCCCTTCCCACTTATCTGTTGAGTGCTGAGCCCTGCTGTCACAATGTGGGCCCTACACTGGCTTAGGGGCCAAAATCCTCCCCACAGAAAAAGAAACACACACACACACACACACACACACACACACACACACACACACACACACACACACACACACACACACACACACACACACACACACACACACAGAGTAATGTGCACTCTTAAAAGTTCAGGGTGGTGGCCAAAAGCATCACTGGCATGCAAGCAATAAGGTTTCACAAGTGGTGCCCAGACTGAAACTTTTACCTGAGACAAGGTACAATTTTGAAGTGTCATGTTAGCCTGTGTGTCTTGGAAGTTTTTGTTGTAGAAGAACTGCTACAAAAAAGGGAGACAAATACCTGGAGGACAGGAGCACTCTTGGCCAACATCTCTAGTTGTTCGCAATCTCGGCATCAGCACCAACACTTTCTGCAGACACACAAAGAGCAATTTCCAGTGTAAAATAAGAAAGACTCTTTAACTCTCTGAACAGTGGATGTTATGAAACTTTAAGTTACATTGAAATCTTTAGGCAAAATTTCAGATTGGAATGAGATTAAAATAACTTTAATGACTAGCAATAACAATTATGAGATCATAATCTTTCCAACCATAACAGGCATCTCTAGAATGAAAAGTGTTTCCTCAATTTCTTTTCCATGTGATAAAATTATAGGTTAGTGTCTATCATCAGTGGTTATGTCACCCTATAAAGAGCTTTACTGCAAACTAATTGGCCAGCTGCAAGCATGGTTGATCCCTTCGGTCATGCATTTAAAATGGACTGATTTTAGAGGGAATCATTAGGGAACAATTACCAAAAAGATTCAAGTCTGTGTGTTTATAAACTGCATACGTCCCCTGTTATTACGCACACTTTACGCATAAGGGAGCTGCGCGTCTGTCAGAAGTTCACAAGCACAACACATGTATTTATCAACAAGACCAATTAGTATAGTGGGGCGGCACTTATTGCTGATTATATGTTGAATGAATGTGGATATTGGGCCATTTCAAATTTTTATTTTGATGACTGTGGCAGCCATTTTAAAAAATGGCATGGAATGACTTGCCTCCCCTACAGGTGCTGTTTCATGTTTTAGGCACCTTAAATATAATTTAGAGACATTTTAAAGTGGGGAAAAAGCTTTCTTTGCACAGAAACTGCCAGATGCTAATTTTCATATAAGTTGAGCAATTAACATAATTAGCATTATTAGCTTAATCGTCCCATATTTGCACAGTATGGCCAATATGTGAGTGGTTTTAGAGGATGATTTTTTTTATTATTATATATTTAGATTTTCTTAGAGAAACTTTGATTACTGTCAGGCATAATTTTAGGTTATTTTAACGGTAAACATAATAATCTTACATTTACATCATGAATGCTCTTGTGAATGTCGAACCTGTTCTTTCTCACTTTTAATTGAGTAAATTAGTTAAATCAATACTGCTAATTTTGTGGGGCAGGGGTGGTTCAGGGGGAACAATGTAGAACTGCCCCTGCTTTACAACATACTATAGCTGCAACAGCTAATTCACATAAAAACATCACTGGACCTCAAGAAATGTAAACAAATTTATGTTGTCAACATTCACATCAAAGAGGAAGAAGTCTTATTCTGGCATGTGAAGTAATTGTGTTTACCATGAATATAACTTAAAAGAATTGAATCCAGCATCCTCTAAACCCTGTCACTCCAATATTGTAGAAATTGGTCATACAATGCAAAATATATTTTCACACTGGACGATTCTGCTTATATGCTAATCGTGCTAATTATACAAATTGCTCAACATCAGGCAGTTTCTGTATACAAAGGATACTTTACCTTACTGCAATAAAACTTTGATGTACTTATCATTTCCAGGTTCACTTAGTTGGCTATTGTCCAATCACAGTGTCCAACACCTTTAACACCATCTGGCAAGTGATTATTATTATTATTGTTATTATTTTGTTTGTTAATGGTGCTCTATGGGCTGACTACTAGACTACTGTATTATGCGACCTGCGACAATATAAACAAAACAGATTTAGTCTGACAAACAAAATCCTGTATTTTAAAAATTCTACAAAGACAAAATCTTTGTCTTGAGGTGTGTGACAGTGGTGGAGTGATAAAATAGAATAAATTACAAAAAGAAAAAGTCATTAAGTTATAAAAAAAAGCATAATGAAAGTAAATTACGTTAAGTTTCTTGTTTTCAGTTACAAAACTGCAACTTTGCATTATCAATACAACATTTCAAAGAAGGGTTTATCAATATTTTCTTAAAACCCTACCATCTATCAAAAATAGTACAGTGTAGTACTTTTCCACTGCCACTACTGTATGTTCAAAGCTAACTACCTAGCTTAACTAGCGTATTTACTGTAGTTTTACTAGCTTCAAATTTACCTCTCCACTGTGCCCCACAATGATTGTTTTTCTCTTTAGCTTTTATTTATGTTCAAAATGTGTACATCACATAAATAACATATTTTATGTAATTATTACAGTATTACATTATTACTACATTGATGGACAGGTAGTACTAATGGCTCGTTGGCTAGCTAGTGTGCAGTGGTGGCCTAACTGTATTTTTCTTAATTTTAAGTGTATTTACATTTTTTCTTAAATATTTTAATTATTTTAATATTTTTATTAATTTAATAAGTCAAAAACCGGATATTTTATATCTAATACTAGGGGGCGATTTTGCGATGGCCCAATATCCAGATGTTTGAAATACTCCCACCAAATTTCATGCATTTATCACAGAATGAACGAATGTTGTGATAGACGTTGTGATAAATTGAGCAAAGCTGCCCCACCAGTATTGATTACATCCCCAATAGACTGTACCTCTTCCACGAGCTTCCCTACTAGGGAGCTCAGCTCAGAAATTAGGGTCCCATCCTCGTTTAGAAGAGCCATGTGTGGTGGGTGGTAGATGGACGCTTTCTCCACTTGGTTCTCCAGGTGGTAGGTCTTCAAGCTCATCAGAAGACACACAGTGATGGAGCTCAGGGACAACAGTAAACACAGTGCGATGGGGAAACCTGGAAGACACCGCTGGACCGCGGACCTAGGCGCACACCGACACACGGGTTTACTTTCTCCGACAGAGTCGCTGCCTGCATCCATGCTGAAATCCTGACTCGAACTTATGTTGAGCAAAAGAAAAAGAGCGAAATCGCCTGCCTTGTTGTTGTAGTCTGACAAAACTGTAATCAGCCTCTACAAAGCAAATAAACGGCGTACTTAACGCATTCACATCATCCAGCTCCAGCTCACTGGGCACAGGGTTCAAAGCGCTGTCTTAAATTAGTCTTGGAACCAGAGTGCAGCAGTGCGCACCGGGGTTACGCCAGGCACAGATGGAGCGATCTGGATGCCAACAAGAGAAGAGGAGCCGTCTGACTTGCAGGTCGTTGTTTCCTGTTGGGGAGTATCCTACATGCATGTGCAAGTGCAACTACCAATGACTCCAATTGTTTGTCTCCCTAAACGTTGTGCGCTCAACTAGTTGGTTGAGACGCGCCCGCCCTGCTGACCACGTGGGAGGCTGCAGATTGACAGCTCGTGACAGAGACGATGATTTGGATAGGTCAGCTTTTGATCACTTATGATAACTAATGATGCCCATAATGTGATAAATTCCGAACACATATTGTTAGTTTCATGTTTCTCACAAAAGATTTGCACAAATTTCACTGTGAACCGTGAACGGTACGTAAAGCTCGAAATATGTAAATATAGTATAGTTGATTGATACATTTGGAATAATAGCAGTTATCCCTTTTTTATTCTAGCTTGCTTTGACTGCTTTATATATATATATATATATATATATATATATATATATATATANAGTTTGGTTCTGTAATCCATACATTTTCCAATTTTAAGTAATCATTCAAATCAGGCCTGTCGAGAACATTTACCATTTACCAATTAAAATACCCTCAATAAACTCAGAATGAAGTTCTTCAACGGAAATAAATACTAAAATTGTACACTAAAGTTAATACTCAGAAAACTCCACTGGACCTCGGTCAATATTCCAGACTCCGGCGATACAAAAGCTCTTTACTGCCATCATACGGACAGAGGAGGCTACTGCATGACCTCACACAACATGCACGGACTGAGAAAACAGGCGCCTGTCGACAAAGTTCAGGTCTAAACACCTTTATTGAGAAAAAGTACGATACTGCAAAAAGGTACACAAGTTAACGAAAAATGTATCTGAGCTATGTACAAAACTTTCATGTTTTACAATACAATGATGAATAAATTACTGTTGTGACAGTTGCAGTGTAAAGCATTTCTCAACCTACTTAACAAAACATGAGAATATAAACAAATAAGAAAAAAAAAAACAGCTCCCACAGTAGACTCAGACTACTGTTTTAATTACAATGGCAAATAAATACAAATCAGTTGAAGGATTCATTATGTTGAAACTTTTCAAAGACACAAACATAACTTGTGGATTTTTGAGAACAACCAACACACTGGTTTAAGACCGGTAAAGGCAGAGCAGGGCAGTGGACTGATACAGTCAGTTTAGATTCACCTCTCCTGGAGAGTCGGGAAGTAGAGGCAGGCAACATGCACCATGATTAACATCATAATGACAGCTGAGTCACAGGTCAGAGGTTTGACTCAGTCTCTTTTGCTGCTGCTGCTGCTGCTGCTTTTGCGGTAGCATGAGAGGAAGGGATGACGGAGAGCCTGATCCAGAGTGATGCGCTTAGTTGGGTCAAACTCCAGCATCTTCTTTATGAGGTCGAACAGCTGGTGGTGGTTTTCATCCTGAGACACCATGTAATGCTAAGACAAGGAAGCACAAATAGACATTATTATATATCCAGCGTTGATGAAATCCTGAGCTCTTCAAGTGTAATTCTACATTAAGTGTGCAAACTACAACAATCTATGCAAATGAACACAGCAGAGTCAAAGTTTCAATGTGATGTTGCCATACATAGGAAATGATTTGCTGCACTGCATAAATACTGTTGTCTGCTGTGTTCATACTCAAGCTTTGTTAAATCATATCATACTGTTTGTATTTGTTGATGAAAACAAAACCATGTGAAGTAACTTTGTAAGTTAGTTATGTGCTGCTTCATAATATTGAATTCATTTGAATAGTACCAGTGAAGTGAAGCAATGAAGGCTCACACCTCTACTAATTAACACGATGGTTACAACCATGATTCTATATGTAAACAGACTTTTGGAAGAGTAGTAGTATATAGCACTTTCTCACTTAAGTTTCCCCATTTTTACTCTTAGTGCTAAACTAGGCTACATTTCCAGAAACAATTTCTGCCAAATGCTTGGAGAGAAGGAGGAAAAGTACAAGAAGGAGGAATAAAACATTTTATTTACCAAGATGTTCATTTCTTTCACCAGAGGTGGTGTTCTTACCTTGAGAGGTTTGCAGTGTTTCCTAACGTATCTCCCAGAAGAACTGTGAACATCCCAGTCCAGCTTGGACCGGTGGACATACCGCTGTTTCCTTTAAAAGGCAAAATAATTGTTAAGCAGAATTCAGTGATTACTGATCAGAACCATTTCATGAATTCCCTGTGCCGTTTACATCAGGATATCACAATAAATGGTGCCAGAAATGGATATAAACAGGTCTGTCATTGAACACTTACCTAGTTTTCTCCAGGAGATTTGTGGGAATGGGGCCCAGAACTCTTTCCATCATAGCAAGGTGCTCTTTACTGTCGTGGGTCTGAAGCAGAAAACAATATAAGCCAACTTGCCAAACACTCTGGTAAACATCACAACATTAATACTTTACCCATGTTCTCTGCTGCCTACCTGGAATAAAGTCGATCCAAGATAGTACTCAATGAGGATGCAACCTATGCTCCAGACATCACAGGAATGATCCCAGCCGAGATCTGAAAGACACGTTACTGGAATAAATAACATTTCACCTCTAAAGGATCAGCTGCAAAAAACTGAACAAAAAAAAACAGCCATTTACCCAAGATTACTTCAGGAGCCCGGTAATGACGTGTAGACACAACAGAAGTGTGGTGCTCATGTTCATATGTGGCATTACCAAAGTCCACTATTTTCACATCTGCATTCTTCAGTGTTCGTTCATCCCGTTTCTAAGGATTAAGAAAAAAAACAAAAAAAAAAACCCAATTTAAAAAAAAAAATCATGCAACCCAAAAAGCTGCTGACACAAACAAGAACTTTAGACTTTTGTCGTCTTTTAATATTTAGATAAATTAGGACTTTACCATTTTTATGTTGTACTCCATGTCGTAGTCTGAGTCAATGAAGAGAATATTCTCAGGCTTCAGGTCTGTGTGCGTCAGCTTGTTTTTATGCAGAACTATAAAAAACAAAAAGCAAAGCATGCATTCTGAGTCGAGCAACTTTTTCAAAACATTCTTGATCTTCTATGTGTGCATGTGTCTAACTTACATCGGACTGCTCGGACGATCTGGTACGACATGTACCTGATGTGCTCAACAGGGAAAGGCTGGAAGTTGTTCTCCTTGAGGAAATCGTATGTGCTGAGGCCAAGCAGCTCAAAGGCAATACAAATGTGGCCGTGAAAGTCGAACCAGTCTAGCATGCGCACACACGCACTAATGAGGAGGAAAGCTAAAGTTAAAAATCTTGCATGGAAAGAATTTTTGTTGTTTATTTTTTCAGGTCAGGTGTGCAGATATCTGTAGCATGTAGTCACTTACTATCTCCTATCAGAGTCGAGGGTTTTCAGCTGCTGAAGCACCTCTACCTCTGACACAGCTGCCTCACGGTAGCGGTCTATGTTTTTAATGATCTTCAGAGCCACTCGAGCTCCATCACTAAAACACAAATGTAAATAGTCAACATGAAAAATCAAGAAAACTGTGAGAAAGAGGTTTGGTTAAAACATTGAGCTGTAGATAACATTTTCCTGTTTGACTTACTTTGAGTGATCAATGCATTCGACAACCTTCCCAAAGGCACCTTCTCCTAGAGTACACACAATCTCATCTACAGAAAATAGAAAGTTGGAGTTAGAAATGCAGCACTGACAAAGTGAAAGACTGCCCTTTGGCTGGTTCACTGCCTCATGTTACATTGTTCTATATAGCTACACTACTATAACAGTCTTCTGAACACTTGCATTCAACTCAATGCTAAATATATTACACTGACAAAAAAATATCTAACCAAAAAAATTAAGTCTACTGGCCCAAATAATTCTGCCTCTTAATTAATGTTTGGAAATAAAAACCAGACAACAAGAGTGTGAGAGAGACAAAGTGTGAACAACAGTAGAAAAAAAAGGTATATATTCTATACATCTCGCTCTCAGCATGTCTCCACTGTGATAGATGAGGTGACCCTCGCCATCATCCTCAACACTCCTGGATCTTTTCCTGCTCCTGTGGTGATGGCTCCTCCTCTGCACCGGAACCGCCGCAATCCGCCATCACATCAATAACCCATCAGTCAGCCAGCACCAGGCCACCACAACGCGACACCGTCATTCATTCAACCAGGCCAAGGGGGGGGAGGTGTAGGGGTGGATAGATTCGGCCCGTTCAGTAACACCGCCAGGCGAATGGACGGAGCAGCAAATTCAAATTCAGCCCCATCAGAGAAATTGGGCGCCAGCCACCACATAGTGTGTGTTACAGAAGAAAAACATGGCAACAAGATTTTCAGATGAGAGACTTTCTCAGAGTAGTACAGAATAAACTCAACTTGAGTGATTACATGTAGTTCTTTGCAACTATTCCAATACAGCTTTATTCTTTACCATCATGTTCCCTAACAGCCCACTAAGATTTCAGCACTAATACTGGGTCCACTTTTCTCTTCCATATCTAAAAACACTCACAATCCCTTACTTTTCTGTCCCCCTATTTGTCATTACTGGAAATCATGCTTAACAGTGAAGAGTTGGACACACAAAGAGACACAGAGAAAAAAAGATAGGTGTTAAGCATTAGCTAAACACCCTTGTAAAATGACCCTTTCGATTTGGTGGTATAGACAGAGGAGGGGGTAGAGGGGAGGAGGACTTTCCCATACCGAGGGGGACCTGCGGCGAGAGTGGCTACGTCTGCGTCGTTTGTCTCCACGCTTGCGACTGCTCCGCCTGCTGCGACCACTACGCCCAGATGACTTGCTATAGTGGTGCCAGTCACGGTCTCTTTCCTTGCAGGTTCCATCACGGCTGCTCTCACAGGCCATATCCAAGCTGCAGTCCAGGGTCTGTCTTTCCCGAGATACCAGCCTCTGGTTCAAACTGCGGGTCTCCAAGAAGTGCCTATAGACAAACAGCAGATAAAAAACAAGGACTCAAAAAACTAGGGTCAGGAAGAGCCCAGTTTGTTGTCTGAGCGAACCCTTAAAAGAAGACTGGCTCTGATGATATTAATCTGCCAATTGCTGAACACATTGATTTCCAGCCACCAAACACCCTGTTCAATAAGAGGGCGCAGTAGGGAATGCATTGCATTAGGCGATTATCACTGCCCAAAGGGTAATTTAATGACAATAAAAATGCCAGTGTGATGTGACACATTGGTCAGTTTCACTATTTACACAGCTGTTTCCTTCAGAACCAAGTATGATTGTTAAAATGTATGCATCCCAACACAATGGGAGAGTTGAAGTGTAAGACAAGTTTTTCAGTCTGATGGTGTGCAATGTGATCTGTAATCTCCAAAAACTACAAGTGAACAATTCTGCCCAGAAGTAAAGGAGGAAAATTACGTAATCTGTCTTTACCCCATTTACAACTCATATCACCTCCCTACAATTGTCTTATGTATGCTCTGACTATGTACATCTTAATATTTGCTCGCCAAAGTTTTTGCATCCAATCATTTCCAGGACACACACCCAGCAGGTCATCTAAGAGTCTAAAAACAACCAGTAAACCCCTCTGGCCCCAGCACCCTGTTGGTGTCAGATGTCATCCAGGAAGAAGTCTGCCTCTCTACAGAATTAAAATTAGAGTAGAAGGGTAAACATCTAATGTAACCTAATGGGCAATCATACACACTCACAAGAAGCTACAATTGCCAAAAAATATATAATAAGAGATGGTACTGAAATTCATACATGGGAAGAAGGGTTCATGTAGTCTTATCTGATACTGTATATGCCAGAAACTTTATCAACATTACATTTGACAAAATAATTCCATAAATAAATTGACATTTACCCTTCATAGGTCTTGTGGTGGCGGTGAGTTCGTCTGGACTTATTTTCTCTTTCACTGCTGTGTGAATCTCTTTTCTTTCGCTTCCGACGCTCCATCCTCTCTTCCCAGCTGTACTCATCAAGCCAGACACCTGGTGAGTGCATTTGCTTAGAGCTGCGCATCTAGAGGACACAAGCAAACAATTTTAACTTCAGACTTTACTGGGAATTGTCACATGCCCTGAAAAAAATTACAGTGATTAAAAACGCCCCAACCCACACATGACTATCCTTTCCTTGCAATACAGCCAATATCTACAATCTGATAAAACGGGAAGTTGCACAACAGTTAAATGCTTCATAAGTTCAAAATAACCAGAAGGCCACATCATATGGCACATAATCATTAAAAAACATTTTATAGAGAATAAGCAGCAAAATTAACACAGTGGAAATGATCAGTTGTTGTGACTATCAGACACAATACAGTAGCTGTTTACATACAAATATACAATATAATGTGAATTATTTATACAAGCAAATATAAACGATAAAATCCATTGAATGAAATTGATAAATACATTTTATAAATTGCTGAAAAAATTGGTAAACGTTAAACACTATCGCAGGTTTAGATATTACGCTGTGGTAAACGGTGACGTATGGTCCTTAGTTAAAGGCCCAAAGCGGTCATCGCTATCCTACACCACCACTTGACTTCCATTGTTACAATATAATTTGACGAAATGCAATTCTAAACTTCGGACCAATAAATAATTACACGGTTGTAACTTGTCACCTAGCTGGATGAGAAAATATAAAGCAGAATATCGTCGAATGTCGGGTTGGTCTCGATCCACAGGCCCGACCAGCGTATTAGCTTTTTGTTATTGAGCGAAAATATCACCAACGTCTGCCAGGGCAACCTATCACAGAACATATTCTGACTAACCATACAAGTTCTGTAGTTAAATACCGACCGACCAACATTTAGCACAGCTGCATCCATATTTTCCAGTTTACAAGATCCGAGGGGATACATTCTGATAACTTAGCTAGCCCAAGTGAAATCACCTGTCGCCATGTTGGCGAGACGTCGAATATCAGGGAGGCTAACCGCCTACTGTTAGCCTACATTACACGGCACGAAATTAAATAAAGTGTTAACCGGCTACAAGCCAAGAAATTAGCTTACCTTCCTAAAACTGCTATATAGTTTCAAGAAACTAAACAGAGTAGTTTTGTGGAAAATATCAACAAAACAATCGTAGAAATGTCTGCTCAGTCGTATCCAAAGATGGCGTGCTTCTCTAGACTCCGACGGAACGTTCTGTCTAAACACATTCCATGACGCAACACATAATAACGACCGACGTGACATTGGGCGCTTTGTCCTGGGTTTAGCCTCGCAGGTGCAGAATATATCAATACTAACAAGTATAACAATAATTATAATAATAAGATGTTTCATGTAAAAAATGAGAGTATTTCTGTATGTTATTTTCTATGAGACCAAACAGTTCATTCTTCAAAAGTAACTTATCAATATTTTCAACAACAAAGAATAGTTTCTGGACATTCATAGAAAAAAACTATAACATCACATCTCTTATGAATTTCTTTTAAGATAGCTTTTAGCTGGATAGATTTCATGAATGAGTTTAAAGGAAATTTCCTTTATTTTATTGGTTATTAAATATCTATTTAGTAGGACCCAGGCCCCCCTCAGGCCCGTAACAAACTGGTTCCAAAACGAGATCACACATGGTAATATAGTGATATCAGAGCTGACATTAGAGTGATATTAGAGCTCTTATAGGAATGTTGTCTTTACTAGAATAATGGGGAAAACAAGTTTTGCCTATGGGAGTGTATAACAAGAACCCAGTTGCACGTCTTCCTTTCATGCTTAGGCTGCACACTGTTTGCTATTGTGAAATGGGTTTGTTTATGTTAGACAATATTCACCCAGATTAGTGATGAAAGCATGGCACAACTGATGCCACAATGTGATGTGCGTTTTGTGTCAGTCTCCATGACCACAACCATAGCTGATCATAGCATGTTAATTACAAATCCACTGTCCTGCCTGAAAGATTTAACCCAGGGTAAAATAACCCATAAGCATTTTGCACTTGGAATTGTGGGTACATGTCTGCGCCCTGAGCCAGAGCAACGGCACCACCTTTACCCAAATGCGACGACTGTGCAAATCATAAACCAAAGGCTCAGGATACATATCACTGAACATTTGTCGGTGTTCAACACACACTGTTAAGATGTCGGAACATATTCAGAAGGAGAGCGTCGCTGGGAAGGCGCTCACACGAGTGGTAATTGCTGAAATGCTGGCAAAGAATTTCGAGAGACTGCCTGACATTGAACAGAAAATCTTCATCTATGGACCCTTGTATCTGGGTGGGAATGCTGGTCTTGCAGGACTGATAGCGAACAGCTTGTACCGCAGAACCCTGAACGTCAGGCAAGCGGCGGTCACCTCTAACCTGCCGATGGCCGTGCTGCCCTTCCTCACAACATATGCACTGTACAACGCAACGGTGTCCACACCCCTCCTGTCCGGTGACCTCAATTGTCCCTCCTGTGCCCTGCTGAGAGGTGCGGTAGTCGGTGTGGTCGGAGGTGCGTTGTACCCCATGCTCCTGGCCCTACCTGTGAATGCCGGCCTCGCCTCCAGGTACAGCACAGCACCCATGCCAGAGAAGGGCAACGTCCTTCGGCATTTTGTGGAAATCTCCAGACCGATCATGAGGAGGATGAGGGCAGTCCTGGTGCTGCAGGCCTTTTTCGGCACCTACCTGAGCTCCAGGAACTTTGAAACATACACAAAACTGGCCCATATTACATTCAGCTCAGGTGGAGAGGAACTCGAAGAGCCAAGTGTATAAACACCAAAATGAACTTGTTCGTGTGCTCTGTTGTTGCAAGTTTTTTGCGTGATTAATGGCTGTCCAAGTTGTAAGAATATAACATAAAATAATCATAAAACATGGTTAAAAACATTATTGTATGCATCTTGTTGTTTCAACATCTGAAATGTAAGGAATTGCTGCTTTTCTGTGTTTTTTGTTTTTTAAATGTTTTACATCCAACCTCTTGAAGTTTTGGTTGGGCAAAAGAAACAACTTGAAGCCATCATCTAGAGCTCTGGGAAGTTGTGACAGGCATTTTTTAAAAAATGATTTTGCAGTTGTAAGTTGTTTATACCCGATTAAGTGAAAAGATTATTTAATATGAGGAATAATTGCTTGTTGCTTCCTTGTTTAAGATGATATTTAACATGGGATTGCAATGAGCTGTCTAATGCATTTATTTTTGTTTGATAAAGAGCCAAATCAATTACATTTTATACTCGAACACTGACCATTTCAACATGCAAATTAAATTAAAATATGGGCTTGCAGATCAACTCAGTATCAAGGATTTTTTTTTTTATTATTGTAAACACTGACTGAATGTAGGGCATTGTTATAAACAAAATAGAGTGCA
>JANJYP010031686.1:0-26286 GCA_024605115.1 Rastrelliger brachysoma
TATACACACACACACACACACAGCACATGCCTTGAGCAGATGGATAAAGTAAGGAGAATGTGACCAGAGGAATGATGCATGACAAGGACAGCTGTGCTAAGCTGACTTCATTCAAGATATACAAGCTCAGTCACCGTACACAGGCAGCGTTACAAAGTGTCAAAGCAAGACACAAGTGCAAACACCACGGATGCCTGCTATGCAGACACCCAGGATGGGGAAAAAAAACCCATATTGCATAATTCGAATGAACAAATGGAGAGACACTGCAGATGGAAGAAATATAATAAAGTATCCCTCCTATATTTTTCAATATAACTTGACAGAGAAAGAGTTTCATTTACATAACCTTAAACAGACAGTTATGTGGTGGTGTCAAACTCTCTGACAGATTTGGACATTTGTAACAACTAAATAATAAAACACAGCTTTGCAAGGTGTGGCTGCAGTGGATGAAAATACTTTTGAACTAGGATTTCTGACTTAATAAATCATCTATTTTATTCTCCTTTGTCTAAGCATAAAGGATCAAAACAACAAAGTGAAAATTACCCTGCATTCAAAGCCATCTATAAAGTCTCAGCTGAGTTTGATCAACCCTTCTGCTGCCCATAATTCTTTTGTTTTATTTTTTGTTTTCACACAGCAGATATGCAAAGAATGACACAGTGAACTTATGTAACAATTACTTGTACCCAGTGATTGCAATTTATTAATCATTTATTATCATCTATCGTCTATCAAGCACTCAACGCACTGACATCAAGTTAATTTATTTATGATTAATGTACAACTAATGCACCTCATGAGAAACTGGCCTTTAGTTTTTAAATTCAAGTTACTGCATATTAAGTTTTAAATATTACAAGTAAATGATGGGAATGGAAGCAGTTTATAATCTATTTATTTCACACTAACTAGCTACCTGATGGTAATTTAATTTTAATTTCATTGTGTTCATTATATAACCCACATTGCCACCAGCAAGAGAGAACCTGCAACACAGTGGATTTTGACTAATCTCTGGTCGGATCTAATGAAAACAATGAAAACATATTGAATAGTTGACTCACTCAAACATTTCATGTACTGAATCTCTGATAACACTAAGATCACAAGATCTACTATATATCAAAACAGTCAAAGTGGAGATTCACAGCTGAAATAATACAGATACTGACTTGTGGAGGGCCAGTGAAACAACACTCTTAACTTAATATTTCATACATTACAGCGGAAGAACAGAAGAGCACTCCATTTTTAATGACCCCAGGGGGGAGAGCTTACTACCAACCCTGAGTGGGCATTCCATGACTATTTATATTGTCGTCTTTAAGTTGATTTTAGAGAATTGTGTATATTTTAAGGGATGAGAGAGGAGAAAATAAGAAAGTTAAATAAGTTATATTTTGAGTTATTTGTGCTTTTGTCACTTCAGAGTAACAAACCATGAAGGCTTGTCAGCCATCTGTCAGTGGCCACAAAATGCCTTTCAAATTAGCTTGTGGAAAAATATCTTATGTAATGTAGTTTCACCTAAATCTAAGCTACTGTAACTTAGATTAGAGACTTCAAAGATGGTTTGATGATGTAATGGTCGATGAGATTTGTCCGATGAGTCTTTACTTTTTGGAAGCATCTATAAATATATGTCGATTTCAGCTGATAATGTTTTTACAGTCTAGTAAAAAAATACTATAATTTCGCTAATGTGGCATTTTTCAATGGGTTATTCTTGGTTTATTGAGGGTGCTGCGTGTGTAAAAGTAAACAATGTTTGCAAATCAATAAAAAAGCCTAACATGTTGTGTCAGGCACAAAGCCTCTTCCCTGTGGAACCTAAAGAGCAATAGAGCACCATTCAGTGAGCGCTGTCATCATCCAGAGCTATTGAGCTGAACCTACGAGTCAATACAGGGCAAATGGCTTTCATTGTGTTTTAGTGGTTCCCAGAAGAATTAGGAAACAATCCACTTGCAGATGACTGCTGTGTCTTCATGTTTCAGCATGAAGCAGATTCATACAATTTTAGAAGCCAGCTGTCCTCCATACACAGTGTATAGTCTCTCAGCATCAAGGCTAATAGCAAAGGGTGATACATTTTAAAAGGAAGAAAAGATGCCATAGCGGATAAAAATGAGATGGCTAAGGCTAAGTACCTTTTCATTCTAGACAACTATTAAATAATGTTTTGCCACAACATACATTTTCTACTGTAGTTGATGCTGTCAGCTTCAGTAACAGAGAGAATAAACAGAGAATACAGTGGTGAGCAGCAGTTTGTACAGAGATTTTTAAACTAATGTTGAATGAATGACTGAAAACATTTTTATTCAGCAACAGTAAAACTTAGATAGCAGATATTGTCTGATACCATCAATATCACATTGCATGTCTGTGTATTTTGATAATTGATATTGATGATACTGGTTGGAGGATGTACATGTTTAGATGCTACAATAATACTGAGACATTCCAGAGTTTGCTGGCCAAATGATTCATTCATCATTCAATTCTGCAGAAAAAAACAAACTGCTGTTACCATCACCCACTTGCTCCTATGTTTCAAATGTGCTAGCTTTATATAGGCACTAAGCACAGCAACAAAAATTGTGTCTTTTAATGAAAAGCATGACTAAAATGGCCCGAAATTTGTATGTACTTTTATGGAACCAATCGATTTTAAGTTTTTCATGTCTTTTTAAAATTTGGAATTGTGGCTGTGACTACTGAAAGAAATTGCACTTGGAAGACCTAAGAATGACTCTAATGCAATAATTCAAAAATGCATGGGGTGTCCGAAAACTTTTTTTCTACCACTGTATTACAGAGTTTTACTACTAAGTTATTCTAAATATGAAAAGAAAATCAAACCACTTTCTACTCATTCCTTTTTAACCAGGAAAAATAAATTTTGCATTTGAAATCATTTCAATTCAATTTATTTGTGCTGTTGAACATAACCACTGTGAAACAATCATTAAATAACTTGTAACTGCACCCTCTCTTCTTTCACTCTCTATCTCGCTCCACCACAATGTCAGTGGATCTAGAGTTAAAATGATATCCTGTGCCCAATAGTTTGGTACATCTTTGTGCATGGGCTGGTATGATATTCTGATGATATTATAACCTTAGGGAAAAATACCACGGTATCAAAGTATTATGATCACAGCTCTAACATGTGTTATTTTTAAATGTCTGTAATTAAAAACAAAAAAGACAGACATTTCCATTGAGCAGTCATTATTCTGTTTTTAAACAATACAGAACATGATGAAACATTAGTATATATGTATTTAAAATAAATAATAATAAAAATAACTGAATTCTTTCTAAATAAATCCAAAAAATAAACACAGTCCTTTAACTGAGGCTAAACCTGCAACTCAAGTCACAACATAAATTAATTAATTTTAGTGGGGAAAAAAACAACCTGTGGTTCAAGATCATAACATAAACAACTGAAAAAGTAAATACACCTCTAAGATAGCCTAAATAAACAAATGCATAAATACCCAATATGTGAGATAGATCAGATAGATAAACTATTGGTACCGGGAGGGAGGAAGGCGGGTCAGATGGTATGGTGGTGCGGGATAACCTAAACTTTTTTCAGTGTGAGTACTTGGAGGTGACAGCGTCAGATGCATGTCTCACTCTCATACCGTAAGCGTTGGTAGTCCTAGCGACTCGGTCCTTTTAGATGGGGGTAAAAGTTCGGAGGGGTTTGCCTTCTTCAGCCATCATAGTCTGCAAAGCTGCTGCTGTCATAGCAACCAGAGGTACACAGGGGGAGGGGTGATGGCTAGCCTTCTTTACGCTACAGCAGCACACCACCTGAAGAAACCTCCGCTGTATCTCTAACGAGATGTTGCATGAAAAAGAAAATCCGCTCATACCGTAGGAATGGTATAACGGAAAATTTTAGTGGATTTGAAACTGTGACTTTTTCATTAATGGTATACCTTAAAACAGGTATCCAGCCCATGCCTATATGAGATTGAAAACTATTTTACATAGTGCAAAGGAGGAGACTCTCATTGGCAAATCAGCAAGCTAAGGATTAATTATGAATGAAACTTCTCAAAACCTTAACTGGAAAAGTCTAACAAGCTCTCAGTCAAAGGGGTGCTATTAGTGTCAGTCAGACACTACACATAAAGTTAATACGCTGTATACCTTACACCTATAAATCAGGATAAAAGTTTTGTGGATGGATATTTTTTTCTAGAAACCAGTGCTTGACAATATGCCCTTTTCACAGTATGTTTTCTACTTTAGCAAAAGCATAGGTGTTGCTTCATTTATGTGTCCCCTTAATCCACAAAAGTGTTACAGTGAGCGAGAATACCCAACTTCCGGACCCTGAAACTAAAGCAGACATCAGTAATTTTATTATCTGTACTTACGCTTTTTAGTGACTTGTCAGAATGTGTTCTAAAAAATGCTGCTCAGTACAGCAGTGACTAATGTGATTAACTTGGCCCACTAAACTGAAATGACCCATGATGTAAAATAAACCATTATGAATTTGCTTAGAAAATTGCACACTTCAGACTTGTTTATTAACAAATTTGGTACATGGAGAGAGAGTGTCATCAAATGCCATCAGTACTTGAAATTGCATCTTTCTCAAGCGAATGGCCATGAAAGGACAAACTGACCCTGGCAAAAACAGTGAGGCGACTTTGCCTTGCTAACATAGGGCAGGAATGATATACACGCATCACACTTAGCACTGAATCTGCTGATACAAAAATGCTGGGAAAAAAGTAAAAATTACCAGGAAGCCATTTGACTGTGAGATGGTGCAGACTTGGCCCTCCCCTCACAGTTGGGTCTCTTTTGATGCTTCTAGCAATTTATTTTCATTTTCAGTGAGAACAAAAATTATCTGACTAATAGATTCGTACTTAGGTCGAACCATTGGCTGAAACCATAGCTGAGCTTTTAGAATAAGGATGGAAACACAGTAATACCCAAAGGAGCAAAAAAAGGGCCAGCTTTGATTTTCCAATTCTTCAGTTTTGAACAAAAACTAAATTTTCATCAGTCATTCTCACAAAGGTAAACCAGTTTGACATTAAACTGGGAATGTAAACTTATGATGAATAATTGCTATATTACACATGGTGAAAGATCAAAAATTTGAGGTTAATGTATGTAAATGTCCTCTACAAGTCAAAAGCCAGGGCTTCAGCCTGCTTTTAACATTTCATTTACAATGTCACCTCTACTTCCTCCTAATGATGACGTCAGATTGTTTGTGCATGCCATCTGTCCCATAACCTTTGTTGTTAAGGTTGTTCCATGGGTTGTTCAGGTTGTCCAGTCTGATATTTCACATTGGAGTTGGGCTCAAACATGTACTGATGTCTGCCGAAGGGCAACTTTCAGAATCTGGCCAATCAGAACAAAGTGGGGTCATTGGGAGTGGGGGCTAAAACGGCCAGCTTTAGACAAAGGCTGAACTGAAGAGCTGCATAAGCGGCCAGTATAAGATGAATAAGGAGCTTTTTAATTGCAAATGAAGATACACCACCAGGATATAAAATAGACCTATAAAAGTGCTTAATACACCCCATTTAAAAGCTCAAGTGTAGTGAGTATTATTCTAAGATCATGAGACAAAGCGTTTTTAGACTGCCACAGCAGCAAACTTGAGAGAAAAATGCAAGAGCACAAACATATTGGGATAAGTAAAATGCTCAGTTTATTACACTTGAGCTTATTTCAGTTATATAATTTAAATATAAAACTCAACTCAACAGTGAAATACTAAAATCAGAGGTAGAGAAAGGTCAGCTGTCAGTCTGTTTGAGTGCAAGTGTTATTACAAAAATATCGCTTTATTATCCATTCCTTATAACCTACTCTTGCTCCATGATAAGTGAGATCTTCCTTTGTGTTAATGAATGTAAAATGAATGCTTGGTAGAGGGTCCTTCTCTCTCCAATTCTTTCTACTCCCATCCTCTCATCTTGAGCCATTTAACCACCCCCTAACCCTCCACTTCTTTTAGCCTTGGGCTAAAGTGTGAGCACTGTAGTGATTTAGAGGCACACATAAAACTCTGTCATGCGCAGACACACCAAGACAGACACAGAAAGACAGAGACAGTGGCAGAGGAGTGCTTTTTAAAGTAAGAAATTGAAAATGTGTGTGGATGTGTGTTTGTGTGTGATGCACATACATTATCACAGATCATTTAAACACCTCATTTCCATTTAATTTCAAAATATCAATCTGCTCAACCAAAGAATCCCCATCATTATCACCATCTGAACTGGGGGGGAAATCAATTTCCTGAATGCTACCTACATGACTTTATGAATCCATAGTAGGAGAGAGCTCTTTTTACAGCTCTGCCACATTCCAGTGCAGCCACCAGTTAGCTTCACACTCCCTTCCCCATGGGAGACATCAGGGAGAGGAGGGTATGTAAGAAAAAGGGAGAGAAGTATGAATGCAGCTGTGCTGTAAATGGAATGGGAGAGGCTGATTACTTGTCATGGGTGACAGGGTTGCAGAAAAGGGTCAAATGTGTGATACAGAAATGGAGAAGGAAAGGTTTGCTGAAAGAGCGGCAAAGCAAGCAAAAAAGGTGATGGACGTGGAGATATTTCAGTGCAGAACACATAGAAACAGCAAAGATAACAGGAGAGGGACAGGACTGGAAAGAGAGGACAGGGAAGATTTTCAGTGTAAGCCAGGAGTTCATCTAAAGATAGTCTTGATGATGTACGTCTGAGAGTATTCAAATGAGTGTGTGTTTGTGTGTGTGTGTGGGTTGGGGGGGGGGCTAGTGGGAGAGTGAGTGACTGACTATATCTAATAGCATGCAATGAATTTATTACATTTTATTTGCAAAAGTGCAGATTCTCAAGTCCTTCAGATAAATGATCCCAGGTGAGTGAAAATAGAGGACTTATTGTTGCATCTTGTACAGAAGCCAGTCTGTTTTTCCTTTTTTAATCTTCTGGTACTTGGTCAGTGTGCAACTGGCACTGTGGTCATATCGAAATCAGCTATTATGCATGTTTCCCTTCTTCTATATGTTTGCATTCATGTGTGCATCTCCTTGTTTCATGAGTGTGTTGCCTATCACAGCATCATCTCTCAGCACAATGAGGAAATGAGCAGGGTGACATGCAGAGCAGCTATCTTTGCTGACAGCCAGTGTGTGAGTGACATGATAAGGGTTTTCTCAGGTGGCACTCTAAATACAAGTTACACATATTATAGATTAAGGAGAATGATTGAAGAGGAGAGAGTAAAAAAGAGATCCGGGGGCAGCAGGTCTAGAGAGAAAGAGAGCTGAGTATAAAGAGGATTGGAGCGGCCTGGCAGTAAGACAGAGCAGATAGCTGTACTGTCTCTGCGGTAAGTTATTATTTCAAAAGTTAGCACAGGTAAAATAGACAGGTATCATATTTATGTGGTGAAATCACTGAAACTAATTGTCTCTTTCTGCAGGCAGTATTTTAAATTTTCATCTCATTTCACAACAAAACAACTTAACTCTCATATTCAAATATGGGAAAATGACTAAATATTTGTCTTTAATAGAATCCATAATAATGGCGTCCATGATGCCTGAAAGTCAGCAAATAAGAAGAGAATAATAGTCTTGTAGCAAGAGACAAGTGCTGTCAAACAGAATGACAAAATGTAGTAATGGAACAAAATCACAGAGCAAACTGAAAAATGGTGTTGAGTGATGAGTTAGTGTATGTGTGTGTTTGGGACACAGCCTCAAGTTCAGGTCAGAGTTGTATGTTGATGCTATAGTAAGCAGATACACACACGTGTCCTATCCTCCGCCAACACTCATTAACACTGCGTGGCCCTTTGGACAGCAGTGTTTAGCATTCTATAATGAGTTTCCCTCTGGAGAAGGAGGCTTGAATGTCACTCATAGTCAACTGCAGTCTGAGTTGGGAGGTGGTGATGCGTGTGGGTGGATCAGTGGGCACCATGTTTGTGTCGGGTTTTTGATGACTGAAGACAAAGTAAACAGACACTGGACGCCTCTTATGAAAATTAGTGTGGGCAAATAGAGAAGTGGAGAAGGCAGAAAGAGAGCATTTATAGAATATTACAGATATGTGTTTGGGGACATGTTCTCAGTGCGCTCTCTGGACAGACCAAATGCCACAATAAATGCCACAGACAGTGTACGTTTTCTCTGGGCATGGCCTTTTAGGCTAGACAGAGTATTATTCAATTAAGAGCCATAGAACCCACTGGCCTTAAATAAAATCTCAAATTGGATCCATGTTTGCAAGCCATGCAACGCACAATGAGGGGGGAGTGACATTTTAATTGTATAACCTCAAGCTGATGTTGTACAACACAGCAGCTCCATCTTGACATTATTAGTGTAAGATTCATAAATTGATTAGTTTAAAATGTTAATAATTAACTATTTACATATGTTTTCACTGTTACTATTTACATATTTCCACATTTAAACCATTACACTTTCATTTAATTAACAGTAATGATAATCTGTTGAATGTGCTGCTGTCATTCTTAAGCATTTACTTCAGTCTTATTGTTCTAGCTTCTGATTGGTTCGTTAAGTCACATGATTTTTAGTCAGGAAGTGTTGTGGTTGTGAGCGTGAAGTCTACGGTGAGAAGTAAAGTCCTGTCTGATAAATTATCCATTCTTCTGCCTCTTATTTCTCTTCTTTTATAAAGAGTGATCCAGTCACCAGTTACCGAACCTCCATGTTACATTAGCAACAGTAATGTAAACAAACAAGGTGTGAGATATAGAAAATGCTTGAAAGCTAGTTTGCAGTTTGTAATGCTAGTTTGAATCCGTTTGGGCAACCATGAGTGTTTAAGTGTAAAACGAATATTAGTTAAGCCGAGAAAAGCTGTTTGATTTGTCAGGATATGCAGAATGGTGAGATAGGCCCTTTTCACATGAGAGAGTAATTTGACTTTTCTAATTATCTAACGCAGGATGATGTCAGATTAAAGCAAGACTTTTGTTGCAACGTTTGTTAACCTCTGCTACAAGTGGTAATTACAGGACACTTTCACATTTTATTCTCTTGATGTCTAGGTGGCTGAAGGTACCACATTACTCTAATCTAGGAAGGAAACACTGCTTGAAGGGGAACAGACTTTGACATAAGACCGGAACAGAGAAGAAAGGAAACATGTCTCCAAATTAGGTAAAATGACTTTACTTTGGATGTATTGTTGTTGAATGGAGAAGAGGATTTTCATCGGCCTCAAGCATCAAACAGGTCTGCAACAGGGTTTTCTGGTGTAGTGAATGTGTGTGTCTGTGTGTGGGCCCACATTGTTGTATAAAGTGTTTTGGTTAGTAAGTGTCTGTTATTGGAGTTTTGAATTATTAAGCTATTCTGCTATACAGTTATAGTAAGCAGCTGAGAGTATCATCAGAGAAAGTACACAGCATCACCGGGTGAGTGAGGTAATTCTGGTTTAAGCCGGAGGTTATGATTTTATTTTGTAAAGGAGTCTGAGTTGTCTTTTTGGGAAACATATATTTTTTTGTTAGTTCATTTTGACTTAAGGGGTAACTATTTGTATCACAGCAAAACTTTAAGTAAACTATATTTGTAGCATTTCACAAAGTTGTCTGTCAATTCATTTAGATCAGGAGCATTGGTCTGAACCATTTTTGAGTATCATCAAGAGTAATACTAGATTACTTTAAATAGGTAAACCTTCAGGTAGCTACTTTAACACAAAACGACCTCAACAATCACCCCATTAGTCTAGTGTGCAGCGGGGTACTACACAATAAAAGGCAAAGATTGCCAGCAGACCTGGTTAAGAAAGTCTTTTACTTCACCTCATGAAGCTTCACTGCTCTCTTTGGGATGGAAGGCTCCAAGAGAAAAAGAAGTTTTATGAGGTATTGGATGTGTATACCTACCTGCATGAAGTGGGGTCAAGAGTGTGAATCTGTATTCTCGTTAGTGCATGTGGTCAAGCGTGGATTAATTAGCAGTAATGTAATTCACACTGTCACCTCTCATTACGTCAGAAGGTGGGACACCCACTTCCAACACACAAACTGTATTCCTCTTGCCCTCTCTCCCTCTCACCTTTCTTTACCCCCCCCCCCATCTGTCCCTTTATGTCACACCTATCTTTCTTAGCACACTTCCTGCACCACATCACAAAAACACAACCTCTCCTCTTGTTTTCTTCAGACTTCTATTATCCTCATCATAGTTTTCATTTACACACTCTCTCTCCTTTTATGATATCAGATTTTTTATTGCCCAGCACACTGAGCATCACTATCACCACTATGGACATTCTATATCTTTTTAAGTTTGCACTCTAAAACAGCATTTGTATCAGGAAAATGTCATTAGATGTTAGAAGTCCTTTTTTTACATGGCTGGACTTAAACGCTTTTCATTTACACGGATTCTCCCATCTAGACTTCTGACATCCCACTGTACCAGGCCTGGCCTTCACTGACAGCTTCTGTGTCAATGAAATGATGTGGACCAGCCACCCACTGAAATGAGCCAGACGCAAGTACTTAATAAGTACCGGTAGTAGGGCATTGGGGTAATTGGTCTGGCTGGAGAGCTGCTCCTCCAAAATCCATTGAACAATGGCCTCAAAGTCCACACAAAATTGTTGAACGCATTCAAAGTCCATGAGCCTCAGGATGTCCAAATGCAGCCTTTCGGGGTGGAGTAGGGAGAGCAGCACACCAACTTCTCCTCTCCCCAGTTCAGACATGCTTGACGTGTGTAAATGCACGGCAGAGCAACTGGCCATCCCATGGCCTGCTGTTGTAGCAGAGATCACCAGATCCCCCTATGAGGGGAAGAAGTTGCCCTTGACCAAGAGTGGGGCAAAACGACTTCTCCCCATCTTCCTGGAGCTGCTGGATGAAGTGGCACATTCATGAAAAGACCACCCTTACAGCCTCTTCCCTCGACTGTGAAGTGATGGAGAGCCGGGATCTGCTCCGCATGTCTCCTATGGAACCACTTGTCACAGCCCATCTTCACCCCCGGCTGTTGGCAATGTCCTCCAGGAAGCCTACGCTCCCGTTTAAGTCTGACCGGTTTCAGTTATCCTTGACTGAGGCTTACAGTGGCAGCACTCTCAGCCAGAGCGCTTAATGTCCTCTCCATGTTCCCAGTATACCAGGCAGTTATGTGAGGATTCTGTGCAGACTCAGGACCCAGCAGCATGGGACGAGATACTGGTTATCACTGATTTGTGTCTCCGTATCCAACGCTGTGTGGTCCAGGCTACAGGAAGAGCGATGGGAACCATAGTCCTACAGGGGCAAGCGAGGTTGCATAACTTCACCAACCTGTCAGACCAGAAGAAGGATGATAGCCTGGATATGCCTATTGACCCAGAGGGCATATTTGGCTCTGCACTTGCTTCTATGCAGTGATGCTGTGAAGTCAAGAGGAAGGACGCCGAAGCTCTCCAGCTTTCCCTCCCTCAGAAAGGTCCAGTTCCCTCTCCATCTGTGCAAAAACCTTTGCACAAGCTGCTTCCCAGGTTCCACAGTTTGAGATCCCGAAAACCTCAGCCTGCCATGTCCTCCTCACCCAGACAGAAAGCTGGGACCGGGTGGCTTAGAAGATCCCCGGCATAGTGCATTCTCAGGCTCGGAGCTCAGGCTCGGGGAGAATCAGCTCACGTTTTACAGGAGGAAATCCATTCGCTGTAGAACAAGAGAGTGTTCCACAAAGTCAGAGTAGTTTCTACTCCAGGTATTTTCTGATCCTCAAATGGGAGGGAGTGGTATTCGCCATATCCTGGACCTACAGGCTCTGAACAAGTATCTCAGGAAATACAAAGTCAGTATGTTCACACATGCATCCCTGTTGCATCTAGTACGGCGGGAGGACTGGTTCACCACAATCAATCTGAAAGACGTGTATTTCCACATCATAATCTTTCCCCCTTACAGAAAGTATCTAAGATTCGCTTACCAAGGGATATGTTACAAGTACAACATGCTCTCTTTTGGCTTGTCTCTAATACCCATTGTGTTCGTACGGTGCAAGGAAGCAGTGATAACTCAGCTGAGGCGACAGGGCATCTGCCAGGCCACTTATCTGGACAATTGGCTGTTGTTAGCACAATTGGTGCAGGAAGCCAGGCTGCACTTTCAAATTCTCATATGACACCTTTCTGACTTGAGTTTTGTGATAAACACAAAAAAGAGCAGAGAGTGAGGTCCTTCAGGGCATCCCTTATGTTTTTTTGGCTATGCAGACCTGTTCTATTAGGACTGTATCTTCGATTATTTGGGCTGATGGCAATTCCGTTCTTGTGATCTGTCTTGGCCACCTCCGCATGAGGGAGTTCCAGTATTGGATGGCTTCCCTCAGGCTGAATCCTGTGTGTCAAGGCGAGGATATAACAGTCTGGCTAGTATTATAAGTGACTAATAATGTTAAGTATTTGTGTAATTTAGCTGCCTGGTTATAGCATTTCTCTGCTGGCACTAACAACATTCAACCTTTAAACTAAATGAAAAGAGTTGATGAAAAAATGTAATTTCACTGTAATGTTTATATTCCATGACTATAGATCTAAATGTCAGCAGACTTCATTTACTAAAAAAATCCAGGTACTTCAGCAATTACATTGTCATCACCACCATGTAATTATGAAAATAATTTAATTTCTAAGAGACAGGGTTACTGTGAGTGAGGAGCTCAGTTCAAATATAGCAAAACAAATAGTCTGACATGGTAAGTGTATGTTTTACAATCAGTTGATACATATGGTGATATACATTTTCTGAATATGGGGCTACATTAATATGAATATGGAAATGATCAGGCCTCATTCAACAATGATTCAACATGATTAAGATTAATCTCTGCGATGACTTGATTTTTAATTTAATTTTATATTATGTCTATGTATTATATGTACATTATCTTTGCTTAGTTTTTAATTGTTGGGACAGGCTCACAGCAGCACCGCTGCTCATTGATGACAGTAACTGCAGTGATCCAGCTTTCATGACAGTCTCCAAAATATCAGAAAACTCTCCATTAGCACCAGAAAAAGTTGCTAAAGATTTGTCACTGGTCGCTTTGGAGAAAATAAGTCAGATTTAGTGAGAGAGTCGCCAAGTTAGCAGCACTGCGGGGTGTGCGGATGCTTATATAGTAGCACTGACGTTGCGTCGTGGGTTCAATTTCGGTATTGTAAAACTGAGACTTTACTCTTTTCAGACAAAATGCATTACTGCGTAACTGTGACTGATTTTGCTGGATAATGTCACACATTTACATGTCACAAGAATCAACAAATGGTTAGTGTTGTTTAATCTCTTCTGTGTGAATACGCAAGTTTCAAGATGTAAGCAAAAGGGTCTCCTGTTGATCTTCCTCTATGTTGGTTGTAAGAAGCAGCTAATCTGCAAATAAACACTGACATCAGATATGCTGGCACACAGACTGATCCTCTGGAGCAGCAATTATTTTCTCTCTCTGAGAGCGACGCATGTCCTGGGGGCCCTGAACACGTGTGTGGACCTGCTGTCCAGGAGTGCTCCAGTATACAGGGAGTGGACTCTGCACCCGGAGGTTATGCAACAGGTATGGACACATTAAGGCCGGGCTGTGGTGGATCTTTTTGCATCAAGAGAAAACATGCAGTGCGTGTTCTTCTCCCTGTGCAGCATGGATGCTCCCCTGGCCTAGACGCACTAGCACACGCTTGGCTACACAGGCTTCTTTATACGTTCTCTCCTCTGGATCTGATACCCTCTACTCTGTCCAGAGTGAGGGAGCACAGGCACACACTGATTCTGATAGGTCCACACTGGCCTGCCATGCAATGGCTAGCGGAAATTTATCGGTTGCTGCATGCTCAACCTTGGCAACTTGCACTGCGCATGGACCTGTCCTTGCAGGGAGCAGGGACAGTGTTTCACCTCCACCCAGAGCAACTAGCGCTGTGGGCCTAGCCCATAAGTGGCTTAATCTGACCGCTCCCACATAGTGTGATTTGCATTTGCAACACTAGAGCCTCCTCCACTAAGTCTCTGTATGGCTGCAAGTGGAGAGTGTTTAAGGAATGGTGTCATAGAGAAGGACACATCTCTTTTCAGTGCCCCATGGGAGTAATATTGTCACTCTTGCAGGACCTGATTGACAAACGTAAAAGCCTTTTCCATGATCAAGGTGTATTTGGTTGCCATCTCCACCTGTCATGTTGGATTTGGGGAACGAACACTGAGCCCTGCGTTCGAACCACTGGAGGGAGCAGACCTGAAACATCTGTCTTTCAAGACTGCGGTGCTAATTCTGACTTTGGCCAAACAAGTTAGCAATATCATGCTTTTCAGTCCCCCATTTTTCTGGGGTTTTTTTCCAAAATAAGATAGGCCAGTATGTGTTTTTAGTATGGTAGATATGAAAGCTGCATAGCTTGTCTGATGCATACAGCATACAGTGATAGCCAAGAGGCGCAGAAAACGCCTCTTATCTAAAATGCGTGACAGCGTTATGTAGACGTGTCACTTATTTTTCATAGTCACGCCCACCTTGGTGGAGCTTTGTTGTTAGCCCAGCTGATGGCAGACCGACAGCTGAGCTGTATGCCGGCACCGCGACTTGCTTGGTGCTGGCACTACGGCTTGCTTGGTGCTGGCACTGCGGATCGCTGGGTGCTGGCACCAGGGCTGCTCATGGCGCCGGCACGGCGGCACCACTGCTCAGGGTGCTGGCTCCAGGCTCCAGGCTCGGGGTGCCAGCACTGCGGTTCCGCGGCTCGAGGTGCCGGCACCGCGGTTTGCTTGCCATTGAGCTAATATTACCATTTGGCAACGTCCGTGTTAAAACGAGTTGGTAGCGGATGTGTTCTCCAGACTCGGTCATAAATGTAGGACAAAAGTATGATATAGTTGAAAGTAATCCAAATTGGCATGGACAGCTTGTATGTGAACATATACAAATTAAGTTGAAGGGGGAAACGTACTTCTTGACAGCTAGGTTAATGCCTGTAGCTCTTATCCAATCAGGGTAAAACTGACTTACATACCAAATATTCATAAGAGCAGCGATCCAATCAGAGCAAACCAATTTACATACTGAATTTTATTGAGACAAACAGCCATCTTCTTCACCATGCTTTTCATATGACACTACAATGACATGAAACAAGCAGTCTGAGGCATTTCCAGCCCAAATAATGATACAAACTCAATTAGTGGACATCAGGAATTAACACAAAATTAATGAAATAGGTGTTGCATGGGATCTTTGAGGCTGGTCTTTTTAGGGTCTTTTTTGGCCCATCTTGTCAGAGGATTATGCACACCTCAATATAGGGCGTTGGTCACTTTAGGTCACACCCTCCCTTATTATACCAGTACACACCATCGGATAATGTGTAAATCCAATTAGCTTTCAAGTTTACATAGTTTGGAGATGGAAAATGTGCATGGAAATGACGATAAGGTCAAAATACTCACTTGCCTAATAACTGTGCACACAGTATTGTTATTGAATTATCGCCCAGCCCTATGTATTTGTTTTAATAAAACAGTGTCATGTCTGTGCAAAATCAATGAACAAGCCACATAGAGAGGGTCTATTTTCATTCTAGCTAAAAAAAAAAAAAAAAATTATTAGCCACCATATCAGATTTTTTTCTTTTCCAAAATCAGTAGGGTTTTCAAAAATCCCGTATCGCTCAGGCTCTAGTTTAAACTCTAAATGATGCAAGTGTATGCCAATTAAAATGTGCATAATGTCTCCTTTAAGAGATTCAGCTGAGTTACAGAAGCTAGCAGAACTTGGCTGGCAGTTAGTGAGACAGCTAGCTTGGCAGTCTATTGAAGATGACTATCATGAGCAGTTCCCGGCTAACTACCAAGTTATCATTATGATTGCCAACTACAATAACTCACCAATTGTGCCAGAAGTTACATTACCAAGATTCAAGCAGCAAATGTCTCACAAGCACAGGTGGATACGTTTGACTTTAACACATTCTGATGTCAACATGCATTGAGGACTGCTAAAACTCTGTCCTTTCTGCTTTCAGCTTGGCTTTCATCCTTTATGACCACAGTCTTTCTCTATCTCTCTCTCTATCATTCGCACTAATTCTAGCATACACTTACTCATCCTATACACATCATCTGAGAGAGCATCTGTGTACAAGTGTGTGTCAGAGAGAGGGGGAGAGCAAAAGAGAGTGAGAGGTGAAAGGCATGTCAAGGTTGAGTGAAGGCAATCTGTTTCTATTAGCTGTTATTCATCAGAGAAAAATTACAGGCTCATAATAGATGCATAATACATGGATAATGTAATATTACATAATGAATTAATACATCAAAGGCAGACAACGCTTTGGTTACCAGAGAGTGAGATGTGTGTTTGCAGATAAATATATATGCAGCCTTTGTTGTGGACCTCGACTACATCTGTGCCTGTTGTCTGATCTGATCCAATCCATCTGCTGTGTAACATTCAAGGGAACAATAATTGGCCAATGTGAAAACCTCCTGTCAGTTACAAGGACATCAGTGAAATGAGAGTGATACATGGAGAAAAATCTCCCTTCGTGTTTCTTGTCTCTTAATGTTGTATAATGAGACATGGAGAGGATCCCCCTTTACCAGCCTCATGCATTATTTCACCTTCATTAGGATGTAAGTCAGAGAACAGTATCAGGCCAGAGAGAGGTATCAGAGTGAACAGGGCTAAATTAGCAAATAAAAAAAGAGATCTACAGGATGGCACAAATTAGAGGTGACACACTGTGCTTTTTCTTGTCAATGTCTCATAAGATTTCAGAACAAAGGGAAGTCATTCAAATGAGTGGTGCATTCAAAAGACAAACAATAGCGTTCAAAATGTTCCACTAGACTGATCGATGGTCTGCCAAACATCAGTCACTGTTCTTTTCTGACACAGTGTTAGTGTGTGTTTGTCCTTTCTGATGGCTGAGGTAGACTGAGGACATGTATGTGAGAGACACTGTAAAGGCAAGTCAACAATAAGTCATGATTGATTTTGTCCCCTGCCAGTTGGAGGAAGACACAAACACATTCCCTACAGGGTCTAGTGAGATAGATTGGGTACCAAGAATGCCATTGTCACTGAAAAGCACATTTTCCCTGACAAGGTAGCGTTATTTCTCCTCCCCTTCTCCTTTCTCACAATGACAAATACTCTTAGCCTGATAGATGGTATTGTTTCCAATCACACATCTCTCTTCTCTCTTTGTTTCTCTTTACCCCATAGCAAACATACACACAAAGACACATACTGTATGAGCAAAGTGTTAAGAGTGAGTCCACATACCTCTCATTATGTTTATCAAAGTCAGCAGGGATGAAATTTAAGCTCAACTGAACAGAACCTGATACGCCCACACAAGTCTTATATTAAAAAAATAGGATTTTTCAGTCTTTTGTTTGTAATATAGAATGTGTGTTTAAAATACCCGAGAGTCCTGACACAGGGAAAATGAAAGAAAATGGAAAATACAAGAAAGGATGTTTCACCAAGTATTAAGTGAAAGTGCATGATAGTGAATATAAGTAACTGTATGAAAAATATTAAACTATGCAGTAATTTTAGTAACCTTCAGATGTCCATTTATGTGAACTGAGTCAGTGTCCTAATTGAAAAAAAAATAGGACTCATTGAAGACAACACAACAATTTCAAACAAACTAAGAAGAGAAGCAGCAGAACTGTAAGGTATTCAGCTTGAGTGAGTTCCTATAGTCATCAGGCTGGTGTGGTTAGAACAAAAGCTGTGTGGCCCAACAGAGCCACATTGTCACCATGCATGATGCTTGCTGTGTTTTCTCATCTGCCAGTCAGCTCCTGTTGATTACAGCTGGCTGCCAGGAAGAGGAGAATTAATCAGTGCTGTCAGATCACTATGCAGATCATCTGATCAGGCACAGGAAGATATTCACTGACGCACAATTTATGCAGAACATGCACTGAAAATCCATCTATTACATTGCTATACAATATGCCTCTTTGGAAAGTTGCTTAACCTTCACAAAGTTGGCTTCTGCCACCAAGTGATGTGTTGACTGGGCTTAGACAACAAAAGTGCTGTCTTTGTAAATTTCTGTGGGAAAGAGTAACTGGGAAATGTTTTATTGTGAGTCCATTACATTATTTTCATAACCTGGTTAACCATCTGCTTCCACATCATTGCACTTTGTGGGTAGCGTCTGGTCACTCTCCATTGGGAAACTATGCATCATGGTGGGCAGGACATTTTCAACTTTGATCAATCATAATGCTTCGTCATGACGTCTGTGTGAAGAAGGCCAATAAAGTCTATCCCCTCTATAAAATTTTGTTCTTGTTTTAATTCCTCAGTTTCAGGAATCGTTAACAAAGCAAAATGTATAGCTTCTCTTAAATAATCTCATCAGCTTCATGAATGCTGTTCCAACTACACCAGAAACTCAAATTTGAATGCTTGAGCTCAACATCACCACGTTTATCCCTCCCTCAGTTTGCTGATTGGCCCACACAATTTTGGGCTGGAGAAAACCAAAGTCTATTGAGAGTTCCCTGACTGTATGGTAGCTTAAAATAATTAAGCAGCCTGGCTATTAATTTCACTAATTTGTGTTTAATTGAAGTATCTGCTTTGTGTGGATAATTTTGAGTGGGATATCGAAACATCTATTCAATGATGTTAGATTTCTATATTGCATAGGAAGATGATCATGGTAGATGGTTGCCTACAAACTGCAGGATGTTGACACAAGAGACTTATTCGAGTTTTTAGCCCAATGGCTTTCCCTAACTGAGCCCAGGGCACTTGGTGAGACATATTAAAAATGCTATTTTAAAAACACTTAGAAGGTTCAACTTCACATGACACTTTCTACAAAGTATTATCAGGGTTTCTACACATGAGCATTTGACTCATGCCCATGCACACATACAACCTACACTTGAAATCTCTGTGTGTGTGTCGCTATAAGTAACAATTGCACTAAATAAATTGCTTAAAGCACAAGATGCAACAACTTTCAGTAAAATGTTAACATTCTCATGTATGTTTATCAGTGATCACATCTATAAAAAACACTTGTGTACACTTGGATATTGTGTTTGACACTTACCTAGTATTGCATATTCATTAATAATCATCTACCGGTGTTAATAATATACTGTACTGTACTGGTTTGATTTCTGATATGTCATGGCAATAAAAAGTATTTGAAGTTTTTATGTCCCTCTCGATTTAAAAATATATTTTCTTGATCTATCATGCAGACTGGCAGAGTCTGGTAGCATAACAATAGGGACTTGTGCTTCACAAAACGGCCCTGCCCTCTATAGCATTTGCTATGCTATAAAAAGCAGGCCTTGTGTAATTTGCCCTTTATTAATGATAAATATTATAAAATGTTAAAAAAGGCAGAAAAACAAATTTCTCTTCAGGTGAAAGGTGTGACTCTGGATACCACAACTGAAACCTCTGATTGTGTCTTATTTTCATCATGTATTTCTGCTCTCACCATCATATACTAATCTAATTTTATCAGTTCATTTTGTGTAATATACTCACATAATGGTTGCTTTTAGTGCCCAAAGAATACAGCCATATTGTGGTATAGACCAGCTAAGAAAAGGACTATAAAGGCTTTAGATTCTGCTGAGATGCACTGACACATTTCGTGAGACCATTTAATGAAATAACTTTAATGCATGCTGGCGATTTCATTATAACCAAGCCATACAATTTCACAGCATTTAGCTAGATTAATATTATTACAGTAGTTAATGGGTTATATTGGTCACACAAAATAAAATGTAGCATTTATCAGAGGATGCTAACACAAGGACCTCTGCATCTCCAAACCACCATATCCATTATCCTGCCACATTTTCTCCAAACCCTGGCTAAATATGGAAAATCATTTTTCTTGTTGAAGAAATGTCATGGGAGCATGCCTTTTCATTCTCTGCCACTCCTGGCTTAATTAGAGTTCTGTAATTACTGGAACTGTAATTTCTAGGGTGAGGAGATAGGATGTGTAGTGTGGGTTGCAAAGGAAATCCTCTGAGCTTTCATGCAAAGCAACGCTAGATACTTTCTCTGCGATGCAATCATGTAGAAAGGCTCCCAATAGTCTTATCTTTAAGTGAAGATAAATTGAGGTTGGTTTTGTCCCATTATCTAAGCTTATTTTATCATTTTTAATCGATTTTAATCAATAAGGGTGCTGACATGTATAATAACTCAACAGTTTGACCTGTAGTACACTTCCCGATGAACAAACACTGGTACTTGTCTCGGATCCAGCCACACAGATGGGACCAGGTAGAACGGTTTTTGAAGCGTTATTTTAAGTGCCGAGAGAGGAGCAGGCCAACTGCAGTGAGATAAGCCGATTGTGTATTATGCTGTCGGGCTGGCGATGATGCAATCTAAGGCAGTGAACTCTCCCTCTGTTTTTTTTTAATTTCCCTCAAGCATCTGTTTCTAAATGGGGGTTTTATCCTTTAAAGCTGAGGCGTGTTGTAACCTTCAGCTGTTTTATTCTTTTCTAAGCACTAAGCAGGATAGCCAGAGGGAACTAACTGCTGCTAGGACGCTATACACTTTTCAATACGGGTAATTACCACTACAATCAGTTCAGCCCATTACCAACTCTGTGCTCAATAGGGAGAGGGAGGAACTTAAGTGCAAACAACAAATTCACTCAGTCAAACGTCATCTATTGAAGAAAGCACAGATACTGTACATACATTTGGATTTACAAATCTATGCCAATATAACTACATGCATACAGTATCGTAATTACTTTTGGCACCATATATAGTAGACTCCATTTCAATTTAAATTATTCAAATCCAGCTTTTTTCATAGCAGGCTCATGAATGCATTCCTTTAAGCTCTTTTTCCACATCCCTTTTTCTGATTTAGATTTGAAAGCTCTCGCAGAATTTGTAAATTTACAGACAGACGTAGAAGTTTGCGCTCTCTCACTCTTTCTCTCTCTCTCACTCTAAAAGTATTATGTGTTGACAGCTCTTTGAACTACAAGCTTTCTTATTTGTCAGCTATTCCAGCAAGCTAAAACTGATGTGAGTCGACTTTGCAGGGAGGGTACTCTGACTGTATGACAAGCCCTACTATTAATGTGTTTTTCTTTTCTTGTATATTAATGGGGATTATAAAGTCCTGAAAGGTTTACAAATGAAACTGAGTGAGTGAACTTTTTTCATTAATTAATTATTATAATTACTATAATCATGACTATTATTATCATTACTTTTATCATTAACATTCAAAATGTATGTGGTATTCAGAGCTATTTAGATTGTGTGTAGAGACAGACAAATTCTTCATGCATCACATCACATCACTCTGCATCTCATGCAATTAAATTTGCTCATCTGATTTCTTTTTTTCTGCAAGGATTTGCAATCACTCCTAAACAGACAACATATTTTCATTCAGCCCTACATTTAGAAAGTAGATTGCTGTGGCTATTTGTCCACTTGGCAAACTGCCTCTGGCATGGACTTTGGAAGCTTGTCTAAGGTGTTTGACACAGGTAATGACTATGTGACTATGACTATGTTCTGTTCAGTTCAGTTTACTTTAATATCCTCACCATGCCATATGCCACTAAGGTATCTAAGCAGTCCTGAAGCAGCATAGTCATAGATCACAGACAGTGGTCTAACTATTAACAGACACATCATATGAACAGAACAAATTGCAAAGCATATCAAAGTCATCCAAGATGAAAGCGGTTTGTTTATTGAGTGAAAAAAGACTTCTCAAATTTATAATTCTACAAAAGTTTCTATTCTTTCTACTGCTGCAGTCAGTGGCAGAGCTCTAGATAAGGTGCTTTCTTCCTGGGTCATCACACACATTTCCCACACTTTTATTTTTGCTTTTGAATAAACAACTTACACTTGCGGCCTAACAATACCTGTCAGCTGAGTCAAAGGTTCACTGGTTTTACCACTTTAGTTTGACAGCTTCCCCTGCCAGCAGGTGGACAGCAGACAGACACTGATGACAATAAAGGCACAGATTTTAGCAACTTTTCAGATTCCCTGTCCCAAAATCTTCCCTGGCATACTGAAAAATTGTTACACGTTGAGAGCTCAAAGATAGAGACCATGCATACATGGGCCTATGCCAGACGTTTGCAGTTGACCTGCACTAAAGATTTGGGTGTCTGTCAAGCAGCTTTCCTCACCAGTGACACCTCATTGCAGTGGACCTCATTTTCCTGGTTGTTTCTGAGTAGTTTATTGTCTTGAACAGAGACAGCTAGTTCTGGCTTCTATTTAAATGTTATGGACATATCATGCTTTTTGTATTTTTTTTACATTTATATATATGTTGTCAGATGTCCAAAACCGAAGGTGAATGCTCCCTGCAAGTCAAAAGCCTAATTCAGTAAAAAATATATAGCATGAAAAAGAAGTGAAATCCAGCTACTATTTTAAGTCTGCAGAGGAGACTAAGGCTAATTGAAAGGGGGGCCTTAAAGAGTCAGGAGCTCAAATTACCAGTTTCAACTGAACTGGCTGCATAAAGGGCTGTTATAATGTAATGTACACTAGTAGATGCTACGAATATAAATATAGACCTAGAAATATAAATATGTTCCCTTTAGAAAAATTACAAAACATATATCTGAAACAGTATGGATGTATACCCAACCAGTGTGGGATTTTTGAAACTGAAACTGATTTTAGAGTGGAAAAATTCACCAATAACCGATATGATGGCCAATGTATTTTTTTTTTTTTAACTGGAATGAAAATAGACCCTCTCTATATGTTATTTGATTCTGCACTGATATGAAGCTGCTTTATTCAACAAGTAACTAAACATATTCAACAAATTTCTAGAAATTAACTAACGAAATAGAGAAAAAATACACAAATTAAAGCTGCAAACAGCAATTAACGGGCCCTAGCACCACAAATGCATCGGGCTGTGGCACAGTCAAAGGTATCACATGCAGATATTGAAGCATAGACTTGGACTTAAATCAATCAAGACACATTTGGTGCAGATTGGTACTTATCTGTTAAAGTTGCAGCTGCTTCCTGCTTCATAGTGAATCATCAGAGTTTGATGTGGTGTCCCCGGTAAGGGCATTTGATGCAGACCTTAGATGTTGATGTTGATGACAAAGGTCTTAAGATCACACTGAATAAATTGGAGAACGTTGGATTTAAAATGTAAAGGGAGTTCTACTAATCCATACCCCAACCCTAATGGCTAAAAAAAACCCGCCAAAGTTGATTGGTTATTCCAAGATGACTGACTTCCTGTAGGAGTTACAGTATGGCTCCAAGAGGGTTTTTTGCGTGTCTAGACATGATACATATACCCCAAAACTTTAATTTTTCGACGTAAATCTGGAAGTCGGGGCGCTATTGAGCCAATATGCCACACCTAAACCAGTGACCTATATAGGATATTAATTGCTACCACTCCAGACATGTGTGCCAAGTGAAGGATCAAAATTCAGGGTCAGGCCATGCCCCCTTGCGAATGATGAAAACTCACTGTTTTGAAAACTTTTCATCTCCAAGGTGTGTAGTTGATGCTTACTGCATAGAACTATAACTCACAAACAATAACCTTAACGTTATATTTTTCAGGGGTAACTTTCCTCAGAGGAAAAACAGATCATCAATATTTGTAAATGTAACAATGCCAAACTGTGAGTCCCGAACAAAACTGTGTGCTGTGAATACATCTTCACATATTAGCTTCCACTCAGCTAATATAAAAGTAGCTACATTGTTAGGGGGTTAGCAAATGTGGCTAATGGCTGACATCGCTAACAAGTATGCTAACTGTTGTGCGAGATGGAGACGTTGTTTTAGAGACATTGTCAGGGACAAGCTTAATGTTATATTACTTGTATCGTAAAGGGTCGTTGTTCATTAACTTCTCAGTATATATTTCACAAACTGGCTGACAACTTACTGTGGAGACACCACTTCACTAACTCTGTACTGTACTTTAGCTCTGATGCTAATTCCACCCCCTCATGTTGAGCTGACAGCATTGTTAACAATGGAGTCAACATGCACTCTGCTGGATAACCTATGTAATGACAGTATGCTTAAATCGCCCCAATCATCAATTTCTGCATATGGTCTATAAAAACGTTTTCATATCAGTGCATATCAGACAACATGTACACTGATACCGATAATATCAGTAAATATCGGTATCAGACACTAGTAGGTATGGTATTTTTATTTACAAATGTTTAAAAAAAAACAGAAAAATTTAAAAATTTAAAAAAGTGTAGTGACACTGTATTGATACACTGAACACTGTTTAGACTTTTTTCTGAATTGTTTTTGGTAAGCAATTACAATAAACCCGACTGAATTTATTGTAGATATCACTTGACTCGCAGCTGCTAGAGTCACAGGATGGCTAACATTAATAAATAAGAGCAGCGTTGACAATCCATTAAAAAAATGATTTGAAGCTCTAAAATATGGTCCTACAACCTGCACCATGCAATTTAAAAGAACATTTATATAAATTAATATAGATGTAGTTTTGGAGATTATATGTCAGAGTTAAGGAGTGGTTATTGTAATCATTGTCACAACCCATAATTTCCCAGTATCATGTGCTAAATCCATCCATCCATCCATCCATCCATCCATCCATCCATCCATCCATCCATCCATCCATCCATCCGAGATAAGAAGAGGAGGCAATAAGCAGAGAAGGAATGAAGCAGGCAAAGCAGGCTTGAAAGTGGGTGGCAAATTAAATGTGCTGATGGTGTTGTAAGAATCAAAGAGAACCATAAGCTGTGGGAGCTGACAGCATTGTTTTTCTTGATTGTGTTTATTTATTTATTAATTTATTTTCTCCTCACTCAGCCCTGACAGATCTGAGGCAACACTCTGGAGAGAGATGGATCCTGACAAGAATATAGTTAATGCATGCTGCAAAGCGAAGTCAGAAGAAAAGAACAGTTAGGCCTCTAATCAGACAGAAGTCAACACAAAGGCTCTTTCACAGTGGAGCTCAAAGGAAAATAAGGCAAACTAAGGTGGGCACAGCAAGTGGAGAGAAAAGACCAGAGTATGGAGAATGGGAAAGATGAGATAAAAGGAGAGATGAAGTGATGTTTCATCCTCAGGTCCCCATTCTTTGTTTTTTTTAGTTTTGGTGTCAGCATGGCTTTGAGCTTTGAATATTTACATATTTATTTTATTTACATAACTANACATGGCTCTGAGCTTTGAATATTTACATATTTATTTTATTTACATAACTATTTACATAATTACCATAATAAAATCTGTTCCTTGCCAGTGCTTTGTTGTATATGAACCTCCAGTGAACTTGTAGTTTATGAATAGGCGTTGAATGCCTACAGATGCATGGTTGCACACACACAACCTCTCCCCTTTTCTCTTGCTCATCATCTGTTGTCTTTTTTTCTTGTTTACCATCCTTTTTTGTCCTCTTTCTGCCCCCATGCACACCTCACCTCCCACAGAACCAGGATGAAAGGTGCAAGATGCATTATCAATGTGTGTGTGTGTGTGTGTGTGTGTGTGTGTGTGTGTGTGTGTGTGTGTGTGTGTGTGTGTGTGTGTGTGTGTGNTGTACGCCATAAGGACTTCTCTATCTGATCTGCCCCATCTGCTATCAAGACAGGTAGTGTCTACACCTGGGGGGGAACTCTCTTTCTACCTGTCTTTCTGTCTCTCTCAATCTGTCTCTAAACACACACACACACACACACACACACACACACACAGGATGTGGAGTACTTGTTATTGAGACATCTGCCAGAGTGCAGACTGACAGTCATCCAGCTGCAACAGATGATGATGATGAGGAGCAAGGTCAACATTCTCTGTCCTGTCCTCTTGAACCCTGGAGGGCCTTTGGCCCTACTTTGCTCTGATCTCTGCATGTACTATTGAGCTGTGAGTACACACTCACTAGATAGTGTAAGCTCTATTTTTGTTTCTTGTCTGGCTGAGATTTTATTCTGGCCCAGGAGGTTAAATGGAGTGCATGTTTGAAAATCGGTTACAGGGTGAGATGATTTTGCTTACATTTCTGCAGAGATGCTTCATGCTGATAAAATATACACACACAAAACCACCGGCTTGAAATTTTACCCAGTTGGAGTCAATATTACACCAATGCAATGTTTAACTTAACCAGTCACAATCTACTATTTTGACCCAGTGTGTAACACATTTAAAAGATACACAAGTTATTAACAATAAAAAAAAAAACAA